>JAKTYK010000010.1:0-25462 GCA_030578655.1 Magnusiomyces starmeri
AAAAAAAAAAAAAAAAAAAAAAAAAAAAAAAAAAAAAAAAAAAAAAAAAAAACTTCAAAGATGCAAAAAAAAAAGGAGATATATAACTTACCTCCATAGATACAATTGAATTTCCTCGTATCACCTATATTATTTGTGTTAGCTCAGATAAATTTTTTTTTTTTTTTTTTTTAGAGAGGAGAATATTTTAATATTCAATTTAACAACATACAGTGATTCCCACTTTAACAACATCACCGTTGGATTTTTCTTCTACTGCTTCATCTAGCACTATATTCAAAAAAACGTCGTAACCTCTTAAAACGCCCTTAACTTTTCGTGATCCATTGAGCTGTACCAGGACCTTCTTGTCCATATACTATATAAATTAAAAAAAAAAAAAAAAGGATAGGTTAGCATTAAATTAACGGCATTGATACAGTTGAAATTATTTCATTTCACAAGAAATGATTTTCCCAATCCGTTAAACACATCGAAGAATCTTACTTTTTTAACTTCTGGAGTTGTTGCTTTCACCATTTTGATATATCGTTTATATTTCAGTCTAGATATAGATACGAAACTATGAAGACCCAGGCTTATAAAGATAGAAATAAAGGTAAAAGTAAAGAATAATTAAAAATAAAAATAAAAAAATAAAAAAAAAAAGGTGTTACCCTGACGATTTGTTATATCATTGCAACTTTTTGTTACAAGCAAAGCAGATATTGTAACAGATATTTATTTTACTATGTACTAGGATATATGTTTCGTACTGAAATAATCGCAGAGACACCCTTTCATATATTTTGACATACTAACTTAATAATAGCCTGGTATTACTCAGACGTTGATATGAAAAGTGTCCGATCAAAACGCTCCATTAAAATGTGACATATATTTATGCAAAATTACAAAAGATAAATAGGTAATAAAAACTATACCATGCTATTACCTACAATAATAATAACTAATGAAATATGACGTCTTCAATATCAAATCAAAATATGTTGATTTTAACCGATAATGAGAGTTGATAAGCTAGGATGTGTGGTTTGTTGTTTATTTCAGTTAAATATCCAAATATAATAATAATAAGCTACTATACGTTATTACACCTTAAGATCATCTACTTTTAGTATGGAAATATGTATTGAGACTTTAATTTGGTTAAAGTTTATGGTAGAAAATTAAAAATAATAATAAATATATATGGAGGTCAAAGGAGCACTTCATCTGTAAAAAGGCAACTGGCTAACTATTTCATTCATATAAATATAAGCTTATTGTCATTGATATAACAACATACAAGTGTAACATTTTACAACAATATTGGAGGCAGATGGGCTTTAAGGACACAGTGGACGTGTGAAAAAGTACTTAACGAGGCCATCCCCACTATACTGATAAAAAAAAGGCTGTTATTACTAGCTTTGGTCATAAACAAACCCCCGATCAAGAGACATGCCAGATATAGTTATGAGATTTGCACTCCATGGGTGGGCTCGGCTGAATCAGACTCTAAAAGAGTAATTTCAGCGGAAACCGTGGCATCTATTTTATTTTATTATTATTTTTATTGTTAATATTATTGATAAATGAAATTTTTTGACGTAACTAGCGGCAGTATTACTATGTAATATATGTAATATTTGTACACATATATATATCTATAATAATACCTCCCACAAAGTACACATACATCAACTTTTAATTAAATAAAAATAAAACCTTCTTTTCTCCCCTGCTCCTCTGTTTTATTTTCCTACCACTTGGCTTACTCTTGTCTTTTTATTTTTTTTTTTTCCTCTCTCTTTTTTCATTATATCTTTTTTATATTTGCTCCTTTATATATATATATATATATATATATATATATATATATATTCAAGTAATATTCTGTATCTTTTTTTTTTTTTGCAGAATTTCCGCCTATAACCTGCTGTTTTTCCTGATTGCATATCCCTCCGCGCGGAACAATGAGGTTCAACTACTGGGCCATTTTCAGTCTGCTGAGTTTTCATTTTTCCCCGATTCAGGCAACATCGTATCAACAAGAAGACTATGATACCCGGATATATTTTGCTGTCGAATTAGATCCTGCTTATTATTCAAATACAAGCTTACAAGAGTACTTCAAATCTATTGGAAATGATCTCTTTCCTGCCTCCTGGACTTACGAGTCCCCTATAACAGCTGTCCCTAACCACTTTCTTTTCTCTATTCCTAAAGATCACCCTCAATCCGATATGCTTTTCGATATCGGTAGTCACGAACCTCCACCATGGAAAATCACCAAACGTTCTCCTGAACATTCCATTCTTAGACGCCATTTGAAATCAAATGGTTTGAAGTCTCTTGAAGTATTCCCTCCCCCTAAACAACTCTATAAGAGAGGTGTTATTCCTTCTGATCCCGAAATCGAACAGATCAGAGCTCAGTTTGACATTCAAGATCCTATTTTCCATGAACAATGGCATCTCTATAACCCCATTCAAAAAGGCCACCATATCAATGTCACCGGCGTTTGGGCTCAAAATATTACTGGTGATGGCGTTTCAATTTGTGTAATCGATGATGGTATAGATATGGACAGTGAAGATTTAAAGGATAATTATTTTGCTCCAGGCTCCTGGGATTTCAATAACCCGGGCCCTAATCCTCGTCCGCGTTTATCGGATGATCGCCATGGTACTCGTTGTGCTGGTGAAATTGCTGCTGTTAAAAATAAGGCGTGTGGTGTTGGCGTCGCTTACACAGCAAAAGTAGCGGGTGTTCGAATTCTCTCAAAACGAATTTCCGCATCGGAAGAGGCTAAAGCCATTAACTATGCTATGGATAAAAACGATATCTACTCTTGTTCGTGGGGTCCTTCTGACAATGGACAAACAATGGAGGCCCCACCATTTATTGTTAGAAAGGCTATGCTAAATGCAATTCAAAATGGTCGAGATAAAAAGGGCAACATTTATGTTTTTGCTTCCGGTAATGGAGGTAGCTTAGACGATAATTGCAATTTTGACGGTTATACGAATAGCATTTACTCAATCACCGTCGCTGCAATAGATCGGAAGGGTTTGCACCCGTTTTATTCTGAAAGTTGCAGTGCAAATATGGTTGTAACCTACAGTTCCGGAAGTGGCGATTATATTCATACCACAGATGTTGATGGAAAGTGTGCTACTACCCATGGTGGCACTTCGGCTGCCGCACCAATTGCTGCCGGTATCTTTTCTTTGGCTCTTCAAGTTAATCCCAATATGACTTGGCGTGATTTGCAATATATTGTTTGGGATACTGCTCTTCCTTTTAATGAGGATCAAGATTGGCAAAAAACACCTACAGGGAAAATGTTCCATCATGACTACGGTTATGGAAAGCTTGACGCTTATGCTATTGTTGAGCGCGCTAAAACTTGGGAAAATGTGAATCCCCAAGGATGGCTTCATCTTCCTGTTAAGACTGAAGATGCAGAAATCCCTGAAGATACCACCGAATCAGTTGAATTTACCATAAATGTCACCGAGGAAGATATGAAGAAGGCAAATCTTAAAAGACTCGAACATGTTCAAGTTCGTGTCAATGCCGATTCTACACGTCGAGGTTCTCTTACCATGAGTTTAACAAGTCCGGAAGGTGTCACATCCAATATCATGCCCAAGCGTCGTGTTGATCCTTCTAGAGCTGGTGTTACCAATTGGTTTTTTATGTCTGTTGCCCATTGGGGTGAAAAAGGTGTAGGAGAATGGAAATTGAAAGTAAAGCATGTGCCTCATCCTAAAAGAGTTATTAAATCCAAGCTCATTGATTGGCAGCTTTTACTGTGGGGTGAAACAATAGATGCATCGAAGGCGGTTGTATTTGATGGAAATGTTAATCCCGAAGGTAGTTTGAAGGTTTCAGATCCTGAGTCCGAATCATCCAGTGATGCAGAAGAATCAACTACTGCAAGCTCTACAGAAACTCCAACATCCACCCAGTTAGAGGAAGGTAGTTCAACCTTCCAAGAAACTACTTCTACGTCTTTAGATGTTTCCTCTACCTCTAGCATCTCTACTACATACGATTCTACTGCGGCCAGTCCCACCGGTAGTCATAATGAAACTTCTACCGACTCTGATAAAACAGAAAACAAATCTTCTGACAGTCAATATATTGGCTCAATTATACCTACATTTGGCATGACTAAGAAAACAGCAGCTTGGGTCTATGGCTCTTGTCTCTTGATTTTATTATTTATCAGCGCTATCACAGGATACCTATTATGGCTTCGCCATAAACGAAATAACGACAAAGATTACAAAAACTTTAACCCCTTAATGTCTCGAGAAAATGGTGATGATGAGCTTGGCGAAGAGCTGGACTTTTTGGATGAATTTTCACTAGGAAGTCATGAAGATGACGACGACTCAGACGATGACTATCAATATAATTCAGGTGCGGCTCTTATTAATAAAGAAACAGAAACGCACAAGAATAATGCAAACACTTCCACCGATAAAAATAAAAATAACCTGCCGGAATTAAGTGCAGGTAAAACAGCAGTAGATTTATACAGCTCTGCTGAGTTAAATCAAAGTACTTCAGATACCTTAAATAATAGTGGGAGCAGTAAATCTTCTCCGATATCGGAAACTCATAGTGATGAGGTACTTTTCCATGTGGACGACGAAAAAGAAACAGATACCATAAGTCCGGAAAGTAAGGGAAACGATAACGGAGCTGATACTACAAATAGCTCTACACAAAGCTAAAATAACAGACTCTCAAAGAACAAAAATAAAAAAAATAAAGATAAAATAAAGAGTACATCATAAGCATAAAGAAAATAAATCAACTTGTTTGAATAACAAACAGCCAAAATTCTAACTTCCAATAAAAGTAAAATGGAAATAAAAGTAATAACAAAAATCAATCGATATCAAAAGATGTATTATATGTGTATTTTGGAAGAGGAAAAAGAAAGAAAAAAAATTTTTTTTAACAATAGACAAAATTATAATATTTTTTAATTGGTTCCTTGTTTTGTATATTTTTAATTATACTTAGTTAATGTCGTTTTTTTCTTAAATAAAAAAAAAAAAATTTTTTTTTTTTTTTTTTTTTTTTATTTTTTTTTTTTTCAAACACCATTGTTTTATTATATCTCATTTTCATTCAACTATTATATATATATTTTCAATTTTTCTTCTTTTTCTTTTTTTGTAAAGAAAAATAATTTACAGTTTTCAGTATTTTGGTAGTATTGATGAAATACCACATTGTTCAGAAATACATACAAAAACTACATTTTGCATGAATTAAAAAAACGACATTATTACTTTTTTTTAAAGAAACAATATAAAAAAAAAACAACAAAACTGACTCTGACTATGGAAATTCATAATGTTTTCTTTATATATATATATTTCTCTTCATATTAAAGACACCGACATAGCATTAAGGGATGTGTCTCTTTGTAGCATTGTGTTTGGCTCAACAAGCAAAAAAAAAAATAACAAAGATTAGACATGGTGTTTTCTACGAAACATATATATATAAGAAACAGTGGTTCCTTTATAAAAATTTTCAATTTTTTTTTCTTTTTCGTTTTCATTTGGACTGTAGGTTTTGATTATTATTTTATTATTATTCTTACTATTCTTTCAGTGGTTTAGTTTTATTCTTCTTTTTATTTTTATTTTTATTTTTTTTTTTTTTTCTTATCATTTGCTTTGCTTTGCTTTGGTTTAGTCTTTTTTTGTTTTTTTTTTTTGTTTTTTTTTCTGTTTTTTTGAATATTATTTATTTTTTGTTGAATATTTTTTAAAAAGCATATAGAAGGAACTCGATAGTAAGTTCACTAACATACTTTATATACACTTACATGATGGATTATGTACCCTCAAATGGAAAAATATTAGCGAGAGTAGTGAAACTACTATACGATAGAAGGGAGGAAGAGAAGAAGCGGGAGATAATATGGAAAGGAGCCAAACCGTTTACAGAGCTTCGCTTTTGGACTGAACTGGATGGAACAGTGTTGGAAGAGATGGATAGGATTGTGGCGAGCGCACCGACAAAGGAAGCCAAAGTCAAGATTTTGAGGCTTGATCTCCATGTGGGTGATGTTGAGCAAGAAGTTAATCCATTTATTGATTTAAAATTTAAGGCTTTTGAGAATTATTCATATGGAGGAGAACCGCCAAAAGACGATAAAGAGTTGGTTGTTATTTATGACGTTATTACAACAGCAGCGCTAGTCTCTTCAATGACCCGCGATACTTTAAAGCATATCACGCAGAAAGAAGTAAATAAAAGTCTTTGCAAAACAAAAATTAATAACGGAGAAAACAATGCTGCTATTAAAAAGCCCTCAACTATCGCCACAGATATTACTAAATATATTGGCTCTATTCTGCCTAAAAATTACATTTTGGAATATACACACTTGGTATCAGATGCGCACCTCAAAAAGCCTGACTTTTATATCTTCAATCTAAAGCAATATTCTCAGTCTGTTGAAGGGACAACCCAATTTACAAAGTACGACATTATGGCTATGCACCAATCACCAAACTATGTGTTACCAAATCTGGGGAGTCCATCTTTTCTTCGATCTATTACCAACCCTATAAATCTTCAAGATGAATATTCGATACAGATCACGCGACAACTAATTAATTTTATGACTATGCACGACGTTACATTTGGAATTATTGCAAATACAAATTATATTCGATTTATAGGGAAGCCCATAGACACTCATCCTGAAGATGATGGTATAAATGGTGGTGATATTTGGATATCTCGAAGTTTCCCCCGTAATTTGGTGTTCAACAATGGCGGTATTCGTGCAACAACAATACTTAGTTATATCGCTAGTGCTATATCTATAATTAAACGTGGAGATGATATGATTAATGAGTGGCCTGGTAAATACATTTTGATTGACAAGGATTCGCCCTTTGAAATTTTAGAAGAAGAGATTAGCAAGATCAATAACAATTATGAAGTTGCTCAAAAGTTTTATACAGAATCAGCGGTGGACATTTTGAAAAATCGAAGGGTATATAAATGTGATGATGCTGAAGAATATTCAAAAGAGTGGGAGCATTACAATAATAGTTATTCTACAATTCCGTTGAGGGGGGTATCCAAAATTTTCGATATCGACAAGCTTAACAATCATTTGTGTCAAGTTCAAAAAAGTGAGATTTTATCCCAAACTAATACAACTGACGATGAACTGGAACTACAATCATCTGGTCTTGAAAGTGAATCCTCCGTGGACGGGTATTCTAGCGATGTGTTGACACCATCTTCGACATCTGCCGAAGTTTCAAGTGACGATACTAGATGTGAATCAGAATCTAGCGAAGAGGCTACATCAGATGTAGAATGTGACGATTCATCTATTTTGAGCAAAGAAGAAATCTCGACATATCAAAGCTTGGTGGATAGTTTTAGTGACGAAAGTGGAAACGTGGATTACATTAGCAGTGATTACGACACTAGCACTGATGGTACTGATTCTGACGATGAGAACGTTGTCGATAGTGAAGTAGAAGATAATTCTGATGCTTCTAACGAGTATGAAGGAAGTTCTGATAGTAGTCAGACTGATGTGGAGGTTGACGTTAGTAGTGAAAACATTAGTAATTATTCTACCAGTGATACTGATAACGACATTAGTGATTATCACACTAGCAAAGAAACAGACGACAACATGAAAAACAATGACATTGTTAGCAAAGATGAGACGAGTGATGAAAGCAGCAGTGGAAATTCATTATCAGATATTTCAAGCACTTCCAGTTACAAAACAAGTTATCTTAATGAAAGCGACATTATGCTTTCTAGTTGTATGCAAAAAACTGCTGTTGTGAATAGTTATATTCAACACCAACTTCCTATAGAGCAACCGCCGCTGTCGCTGGAATACAAGAGTACAGAATCCATTAATTCTTCTTTGATTGCATCTCTGTCATCATCATCATCTGGAGTTTGTTCAGAAGTTAGCGAGCAGAAAATGAAGGAATCTGATGCAAGTGATGCTGAGTCTAATTCTAGCTATTTTCTAGCGGATGATGAGTTTTCAGATAGCAAAAGCTACGACTCTGAGGAAAGTAGTATAATTGTCAGTAGCGAAGAAAGCGAGTGGTCTTCATATAACCCTTCGCCGTCAGATGTGAGCAGATCAGACTCTATGGAGTCTGGACGTTCGGTTTCTGAAACAGTTTATGAGTTTGTTTCAGCAAAAGACTTGAATATTGCGAATTCTACAGGAAACGAAAGCCCTGCACCTGAAGGAACGGTCGCGTCGACAGAACTCACGCCGGTTTTAACTTTGTCGGAAAGCACTATGAGCTTTAAAAGTCAGTTTAACACAAGTCAAGCGAGCACACTAGAGAATTCCGAACACATTCAACCTTTTTGTGGACCAATCCAATACATAAAAAAGTCACGGTACGACCTTTTCCGAAGCGACGTGGCATTGAATCAACAAATGATAAAATTTCCCCAAAATAGAGGAAGCTTTTTGGTTGAACCTGAAATTGTTTTAGACCCAGAAGTTCAAGAATACAATACCGAAGAATCAAGATTCTCTCTTACATTTTGCCGCAATAGAAAATCCAGCTGGTTTGGAGTTTTTAAGAACCAAAAGTATAGTCGGCACTTTGAGTATGTTTGCGGGTTTTTGAATATTGAAATTTCAGAGGAAAATTCAAAATGCTATGACGTTATAGTTCGCAATTTCGAGTACGCATATATGTCGCAAAGCCGAGATAAAAGACTGGATCCACTGTACAATGAAATATTTATTTTTGAGTATCTTATTGAGAAGAAAATCCCATCGACTATGATTCCAACGATATATATGTTTTGCGACATTTGGCATACCAATAAAGCGGTCATAATGAAGCCCTGGGGCCGCAAACTGGAGAGTGCGGATATTGCGAATGACGAGAATGGGCAAATTGCGAAAAAGATGAAGAAGATTGTCATGAAGCTACTTTCGTTTAATGTTGCACTTGGGAGCATAGCGATTGACCACTTTTCTATTGACCCTACGGGACGAGTTCGGATCGTTGAGCTTCGGAGTGCTTTTATATTTGATAAGGATTATTTTGAGGTTGTGAGGAACAGAGAGTTGTCGAATCTCAATGCGGTGATTTCCAACGCCAGAAACAATAGCAACAGCATTGATTTGTTTATCAATATCATTGAGAATAGCCAGGTGGAAATTGCCAAAGTCAAGTCAGCATTGGAGGCCCGACGCCTTGCGGAAGAAAAGAAGCTTGCAGTCACCCGTGCAACTGCCATTTCTGGCCAAGTGGGAATTCGGGCAGAAATCAAAACCGGTCTGAGAACGCGATTTAATGACGACGACGATGTGGGTGGGAATGAAAATGAGGGCCTATGGCGGGAGATTAAGGGGAACACAAAGCTCAGGAGACTTTTGAGCACACTGAAGCGGGAGAAAAAGGAAGAGCATATGGTGAAAGTCTGAATAGAGCGCATGATTTCTGTTAATGAATTGAAGATGATTGTTGATGGCGATATAGCAATATTGAATACCGATTAGGTTGTATGTTCTATATATATATATAATAATACTAAAGAGTGCAGACATAAATGTTGATGTTACTACTATACTACCCACCATACACATCCAAAAACGCCGCATAATTTATTTTTCACGGTGCAAAACCTCCACTTAAAACGGCGTTTTTTTTGCTGTTTCCCCCAAAAACCTTCAATAAAAGAATTTTTTTTTTTTATTATTATTATATATTTATTACTTTTTTGGAATTAATTCGGTGGTTTGGTTTGGATTTATTTCATTTCATGTGTTTTCAAATAAATAAATATATAAATAAATAATTTTGGTCTTTAAATATATATATATATTTTTTTTTTTTATTTTGTCTTTTATTCTTCTTATATATATCCACACAAACCCACTCACTTCCTCTCCCTCCCCCCTTTTTCCACCTGTTTTAATCACATATCAGACCAGCAGCCATATAATACAGCACTCCCTTTTTATTGGCCTTTTAGCAGCCCACACCATTCAATTTCACATCCTTTTTTTTTTTATTTATTTATTTATTCTGCTCAAACAATCTATTTTTGAGCTGATTTTTTTTTCTTCTTTTTAATATACCCGTTTTCATATATAGTACTTCATCATGGTCAGGCATTCTAAAAATCCCCTTCCTATAAAGCCTGCCGAACCTCGGAAGAGTAAAGAAGCTTCTTTAGCTCCCGCTCCTGAGGGAGACTCTACACAATACATTACGCCTGCTACAGCAGCATCGTCTACAACAAAACGAGGATCACGAGTCAAAAGTGAAAAAAAGACATCAGAAAAACGCAAAAGCACACCCAGTTCATCATCTTCTGCGTCGTCATCATCATCTTCTTCTTCTTCGTCTTCTTCTTCCGCTTCCAGCACTACAATTACATGGCCTTCTAAGATCGAGGAAAAAAGGAGGTCTCACAGTCGCTCATTTCAAACACTTCATACAGGATCTAAGATAAAACACCTGAAGAAACTCGATGGGGAGCCACTATGGCGTACAGACATTCAATACGACTTTTTATGCCATATTTTTCATAACGATCAAAAGGTCTTTCGTAACAGCTACGAAGCATCTGACGAACGCTACACCTTTGCTGACATATATATTGACGCTATGGCAAGATCCTCCAAAACATCGAAAATTCTTTGCGAAAAACTATTGGGCGACCGCAAAGCTGGTCTTAATATGGCCATGGTGTGTCTTCTTGTTAACATTGGCAGAATGAACACTACCCTTAATTTCTTCCCCGAGATGCGGGCACAACTACGCACTTATCACCCTATTCCTTCCTTACAAACCTACAATGATCAATCTGACTATAAGCAATTACAAGATGCACCTCGTCTCAAGAGCATTTTGAAAGGAGCTTGTGAAGATCGCTCAGAGCCAGCCACTCTTGCAGAATTGGCTAACGTCAACACTTTCCCCAAGACAAACCCAATAAATCTTGTTTTCCTGCTGTCTACGTTTGCAAGCAAAATTCAAGATCAGTTTTTTACCCAACCCTATGAATTCCACGATCTTATTATGAATACAAACTTGACTAGTTCTTCTCGTGGACAAGCATTTCTGTGGCTTATGTGGGCTTTTTTGGAAACCGACTTGTCTCCCGAACAACTCCGAAGCAATCCATTTGGTCCAGGAGACGATAACGGGACCAAAGTTCCTGCTTTTGTTCCTCTAACCCCTGAAGAACTGGTACGAGAAAATGTCGATCCGGAACAAGAAATCGAATTTGGCAATAACATGACTCGTGAACGCAAGCTATACATTGACAATAGCCAACAATTTCCATTCATTAATTCGTCTACTGGTCAGCCTCCAGTGGCTACAGCAATCAAAGCAAAGCCCATTGAAGCAAAACGGTCAGCGTCTTCAAGCAAAAGCAGCGTTGAAGGTGATGAGTCTTTACCGTCTGATTATACCAAACAAGGCGATAGTTCGGGGAAAAATGGAACCGCTGCTTTGGTCAAATTCGAAAATACTACGTTTGAATACAGTCAAAACGGTAGTAAAGCCAGTTTGGATAAATTGGTCAGCTCACCTGCTGAAAAGAACATCGGTGTACTGATACCAAGATCAACTTCTCACGAGGACAATGCATCATCAAAGTCATTACTATTAGCCAGCCCAAGCAAAAAAAGTGTATCAAGATCATCAAAAGGTACAGGAAAACTAGATCCTGTTGTTTACAAAACACAAGCATCAGCTCGAGATACCCAGTGTCAAATTGAAATTCGGAAAATGCTGCAAATCAAAGATAATGAAAATAGACGGAAACGGAAAAAGGCTGGGGCACTATATCGAGAATGGGCGAAAATTAAATACCATGACCCATTATATGACTCAGATATTGAGGATTTCCCCGAAGAAACTGAAGCTGAAAATGTGCCTAGTCAGGAATACAAGGAAGATTTGGCCAGCTTACTAGTCCACAAGAAACGTAAACGTCATAATCCTCCACAGGAATCAAATCCCAATACAGCAACCCCAGTCAACGGTGATAGTGCAAACAAGCATGTGGAGTCTAACGGAATCACTTTCAGCGGACCTAATAACGAGAACTTGCTGAGTAGTCCCTGTAACGTTCATACTTCGACAAATAAAGGATTTAATAACAATAACAATGTTAATACTATTAATAATATTAATATTAATAATAATAACAATAATAATAATAATAACAATAATAATATTAATAACAATAATAATAATAATGATAACAACACTATTAATATATCGTACGGAATGACCAGTAATCACCCAACATCAGTGACTCCGGGAAAGATTGCAAACAAAGTCACAGTCAATAATCGCATAACCTTTCCTGGAAATTATGGAGAAGAAAGTGTTGCAATGGCGCGCGCGTTCCGCAGATCGATACGTTGGTTGAAAAAATGGGACGCTGCGCGTAGAGCTAAAGAAATTTTACTAATGAAGCAGTACGCGGAAGATCGGGAGCGTCGCGAAGCAATACAAGCACAAAGAGAAGAATTAGAGTATGCAAATCTACAACGGCTTCTACAAGATGAACGAGATAGATTGACATTTGAGATTGAAATGGAGTTTGACATGGCAGAGCAGGAAAAAAAGGAACGTCGACATTGGTCTCGAGTTGCTTTGGATAGAGCTGTTATGAATGCATTTGTCAATTCGAATAATTCAGTTACTTCAGGTGAAAATACCCACGATGATAAAGAAAGAGAAACACCCCAGGACAAGGAAAATTTTGAAGCTGAATCGGAAGCAAATGCCAGTGGAATTCATTTTGATGAAGAGCAGACTTTAGTATCGGCGCTTGAACCCAAAGTTGAAGCAATACCTGCGCCACAACCTGTGCCGCCACAACCTGCACCTGTCAAAAAAACAAGAAGGCAACGAAAACCAAAGGCAACAGTGGCGGCGGCAGCAGCAGCAGCAGCAGCAGCAGCGGCAGCGGAAACCGCTAATGAAATACCTGTAGTCTCAGTTGAAAAAGCAGCAGTAGTGACGCCGGTATCTTCTGTGACACAAGCATCAGCATCGAGCAAAAATGACAAAAATAGTGCACATTCAACATCTACGACTTCTGGCAGGGGTAAAAGCCAAGGAAATTCGAGTGAGACTACCACAAAACGAGGCAGATCTGGGGGATCTTCCCGTAAGAAGACAGCTTCTGCGGCCAAAGAAGGCAATGCCAAACATAGCTCCAAGACAAAAGATAAGCGCAGTGACAATGCAACAGCTGCGACATCGACCGAGTCTTCAGGAATGCCAGTCGCAAATACAGTTGTTCAGCAGGCTCCATACTCACAGTTTGTTATGGAGTTTCCTGGAGGACCAGGACAGATGTCCGTTAGTAATGTGTTAGCACAGCCGATTATGCATTCAGAAGGTGAAGTTTATGCATCCGAGGGTGTCTATGTCGGTAACGGCGGGCCTACGCCCGCTGCAATAGTTGATCCGATAGATGGAGGACCTATTGTGTCAAATCATGGGTCGCATACGCAAGGACCAAGTCCGCTTGAAGTGCAACATTACCATCCAGTGCAACCTATGGTTCCCGTTATGCCATCAGCAACACAACAACAACAACAACAACCACATGTTCATCATCATCATCAACAACAGCAGCAACAACAACATTTTCCTCCACTAGCCCAGTATCCGTCAGTATTGATTCCCCCTCCAAATGGCGTCAATGTTATTTCCCAAGTGTCACCCCAAGAGGATATGTATTCTCAAGAACAGCATGTAGTGGGATCTTTGTCCCTTTTGGGAGGCGCGGCAGATACGCCAGTTGGTGTTCCTGGCGGTCTTGCACCGCTACCGCATCAATTAGTGAACAGGAGTAGTGGCTCAACCGGATCATCCAAGATTATGAGTTTGGGTAACCTATTGGAACACGACGGTGATAGCGTTATGAATATGTGATAGTTGTTATTGTTATTATTATTATTATTATCTACATGTGTTTTATATATTAACATTAATTTATGTACTCTTGTAAAAGAATTTGGTAAGCCAATTCAATTGAAGTTTTCAGACCATTAAGTTTAACCATTGCTTTAAAAACATTGGGAAAATCAGCAGCGTATTTTTGTTCTTGATTTGAAAAGGCGAGGGTTGAAGGCGAGGGTTGGACGGGAATCAAATAAGCGTCTATTTTAGAGAAAGAATCAGCTGCAGGATTTTTATCAATAGATTTTATTACAATTGACCATCTAATACAAAGTTTCCATTTATGAGCCATGGAAAGTTTCGAAGAAGAGGAAGAAGAAGAAGAAGGTGTAGGAAAGGCAAAGATGGATGAATGGGGCCAAGTGGACACCAAGGTATCGATGCCAAACAATGATTTAAGATTAGAAAAAATAACATTTCGCTTTGAATAGAGACGAGAGTACGATTCAATACCATGAAGAGCAGACAAAAGATCTGCCTTTCGCTTGCAAGAGGTCAAAAACTTGTTGAGCATGGATGACGGAGAAGATTCCAAAAGAGGAGCATGGATTTTGATGTCAAAGGAATGGAGTTGTGGCTCTAAGTAAAAAGGTATACTATTGTTATTCTCATTGCTGTTGCTTGAGTGGTCCACATCACCATCATCATCATCATCATCATCTATGGTTAATAAAGGAAGAAACTCAATATGTACTGTAAAGGAAAACAGTGGAGGGTCTTCTAAGGTAGACCCACGGAAGAGATAGGTTAAGTTGGCATTTGAAGATGATGAATTTAAAAGATTGACGTCGTTTAAATGGACAAAGTGAAGGCCGTGGAAAAAGGAATTGAGGGCATCGTCATTGGAAATCGATGAGTAGTTGAAGCGGTTTTGGGGGTTAGCGGAAGCGGCAGAAGTCAGGCGGAGGTACTTGAAGATGTGATCAGAGGACATTTCATGACATTCCGTGCCATTTTACAGTTCCTTTTAAACCCTGAGTACGTGATTCACCGGATGGTTTGATTGGCGTATTTTTTTAAAAAAAAAAAAAAATAATAAAAATAAAGATGATAAGGAATTTAACAAGGCACGTTTTTTTTTTATGGCACGGCTGGTAGTAATATAACATAATAAAGTGTAACAAAGTTGTAACTGGAGGTACAACGACAAGGCGTTGCAGAGATGTTGCATGGATGGATATGACAGCTTTGTTACAGAATGTGGGGGGTGACCACCACAGCCAGGCCGCGTTTATCCTGTAGCACCCTAAGGGGGGGGGAGGGATCGAGATCTTCGGCACGTGGTATGAACTATTGGGTGGGCAAGACTGAGCGTGGAGAAGTACTGTTTGTTGCCGCGTTGTTGCTGCTGCTGCTGCTGCTGCTGCTGCTGCTAATTACTACTACTACTATACTACTACTAACTACTAACTATTGCTGTTATTAACTACTACTATTCCCACTATTACCGCTGCTGCACAAACCACATTGCTGAATTGTGTGTGGCTCGTTGAGCTTGTTGTACTCATTACATGCCTGATTTGTTCTTTGACAAGATGTACTTTTTGACTAGATGTGTTTTTTGACGATTCCTTGTCTATTTCTACATCTAACTTATTTGTTTTCATAATAATATTAATTTTTTTTTTATTTTTTTTCTTTAAAAAAAATTTTTTTTTTCTTCTTTCTTTCTTTCCTTCTTTTTTTTTTTTTTTTTTTTTCTCTTCCTCCCACATCACATATATATATATATATATTTATTTATATATATATACTAATTTTTGTCTCTGTTTATTGGATCCTCTGTTTTCAGACTCCCCCTTCTCGCCATTGAGACACGCCATTATCTCAACTCCCTAAGTTGTCTCCCCATATCTAAGCTCACCAACAATGCTCTTCGGCGTTCGTCTTGCTAACGAAATCTACCCTCCTTGGAGAGAGGCATACATCAACTACGAAGTCCTCAAAAAGCTCCTCAAGGAAAATGTCGTCCCAGTCACTGAGGATTCTTGGACCAGCGACGACGAAACCAAGTTTGTCGCTACCTTGGACAGCGAACTCGAAAAGGTCTATTCATTTCAAACAAAGACCTATGAGGCCCTATCAGACCGTCTCTCCACCATCGAAAAGTCCATCAACAACACTGTCGAATCTCACCAATTGACTCCTGAAGAAGCTAAGCAAATCGAATCTTCCCTTGAAGATATTCTCGAAGAGGCCCAACAACTCGACCGTTTTGCCCGCCTTAATTTCACTGGTTTCACCAAGATTGTCAAGAAGCACGATCGCGTTCATCCCAAATATCAAGTCAAACCTTTGCTTCAAGTCCGCCTTAATGCCCTCCCCTTTCACTCAGAAGACTACTCCCCCCTACTTTACAGAATCTCCGTCATTTACAGATTCCTTTCGGAAAACTTTGGAAGCTCCGGTACTTCTGCCTCTGCTTCTGCAAAGCTCTCCGTCACCAACTCGGAAAATAACGATTACACCACTTATAAGTTTTGGGTCCATCCTGACAATGTTATGGAAGTCAAGACTAGAATTCTTCGCCACTTGCCTCTCTTGGTTTATGGTTCCAAGTCCCATGGTGAAACTGACGACTCGGAATCTTCTCAACATGACCCCACTATTACCTCCTTATACTTTGACAACCCTCGTTTTGAGCTTTACGAATCTAAACTTCAAAAGAACGATGTTTCTCCGTCACTCCGTATTAGATGGTCTGGTAAACTTACCGAGAAACCCACTATAACCATTGAAAAGAAGGTAATTGACCACACTAGCTCCGGTGAGTACGTTCCTGATCAACGCATTGAAATTAAGGAGAAGTATATCCAGAAATTTATCACTGGCCAATACCATATGGAAAAGACAATTCAAAAAATGAAGGATCGTGGTACTCCTCAAGCTGAAATTGACCAGTACGAGAAGACTGTTGAAAATATCCAAGACTTTATTGCTGAACACGAACTTCAACCCGTCCTTCGTACTGTCTATACTCGCTCAGCTTTCCAAATCCCCGGAGATAATAGAATCCGTGCTATTTTGGATAGTGATATTGTCTTCATCCGTGAAGATTCTTTCGATACCGCTAGACCCATTCGTGACCCAGAAAACTGGCACCGCTCTGATATTGACGTTCCTGGCGTCGACAATCCTTTCTCCATTTTGAGAAAGGGTGAATATGTCAAGTTCCCCTTTGCTGTTCTTGAAATCCGTGTCTTGAATAAGGTTAATGGTACAAGTGCCACCCCTGGTACCAGTGTCGCTTCTCTCTCTGCTGCTATCCCCAATAAGCGTCATGGCAAGTGGATCTCAGAACTTACTAAGAGTCACTTGGTCAAAGAAGTCCCTAAGTTCTCAAAGTTTATTCAGGGTATTGCCTCCCTCTTTGCTGAAGATGATCGTCTTGATATTTTACCCTTTTGGCTTAATATGTTGGAACATGACATTCGTCAAGATCCTAAGCAAGCTTGGGAAGAACAAAGACGTCGTCTCCAAGAAGCCAAAGAAGCCAGTGTTGAGTCGGATAAGATCCGCTTGCGTACTTCTAGGGCTTCCCCTAGAATTGAGCCTATTGGCTCCCCTCAAGCTACTACATCTGCCGCTCCTGTTACTGAGTCTTCCAAGTCCACCCAAGGTGAACCCAGCAAGAAAGCTGATGATGAAACTAACGACAATGCTGACGATGACTCTGATCTTGATGACGATGATTCTGATCTTGAGGACAATGCAGAACCTGAAACCGCTGAGGGTCGCAAGGCTCGCGGCAGAAGACTTTTGGATAGAATTCCTTTCCTTTCTTCTTATGGACCTCGTCTTGAAGGTGACTCTGAAGATGAGGAAATTATTTTACCTCCTGGTGTTACCAAGCCAAAGGTTCTCTTACGCCAAAGTGGCCCTGTTAATGTTGAGGCCAAGGTTTGGTTGGCTAATGAGCGTACCTTCAACAGATGGCTTCACGTTTCTGTCATGTTCTCTGCCTTGACTTTCACGTTGTACAACACTGTAAGCCGGGCAAAAGATGAACGAACTGCTGAAATTGTTGCTTATATTTTGTTTGGTATCACTATCTTCTCATGTCTTTGGGGCTATGGTATTTACCTTTACCGTCTTAAGCACATTCGTAACAGATCTGAAATGCATTTGGACAACCCAATTGGCCCTCTTATCGTTGCATTTGGTCTCTTGATTTGTTTGTTTATCAACTTTTTTTCCAACTATTCGGACAAGATCCAACCAAATGACCCTGAAGTCCCATCCGTTTTCAATGCTACCCTTTCTCAAGTCAATTAGAATGATATTTGTTATTTTGTTCTAATTTGAATCACGTCGTTTTTTTGAAAAAAATTAACGGCATGAGTGTGTGTATTAATATCCTTTTTTTTCCCCCCCTCTCTCTCTCTATCTCTTTTTCTAGTGCCAACATTTAACCCCCATATTTATTTCAGAGCATTATTTTATCCATCTTGAGATATTAGAGGGTTTGTCTTTTTGTATTTGTTTTCTTGTTAATATTCTTGTTGTTTTATTGTTTTCTTTTTCTTTTTTGTTTTAGTTTTAGTTTTACTCTTTTTTTCTCTCTTCTAACTTCTGCAATATGTGGCATAATAACATGGTATTATATTAATATCACAACTGCCAATTCATCTTTCTATAAACATTTATAATAAATTTTTAAAAAGTTAAATAACTGAAGCTGATGTATTTTGTATAATAAATCTTAATAATTTAATATGAGCATTCAATTTATATATTTATATATATATTTTTTATACATTATCACCAATGAATGAATCGAGTTACTGTTGATCTTATGAGTATGTATAGTGTTTTTTCTGTCATGCAAGGTCTTTTTTTTATGGGCATAAAAAATTTGTAACTTCCTAAAGTATTCTAGAAAAAAAAAATTCAATCATAAAAAGACCAAATTCTTTGTCCCATAGCTATCACGGAATAAACAGGGGTTTATTTTTTTTATTGTAAATCACAGAATTATATGATCTTTAGAATAATCATTGTCATTTTGCTCAATAATCAAGAATTTGCCGTGATTTGGGCCGGTAAATGCCCTTTCTTTTGATGTAATTTTTTTTTAAGAAAAAAAAAAAAAAAAAAAAAAAAAAAAAAAAAAAAAAAAAAAAAAAAAAAAAAAGACAATGGAATTGGTTTAGCCTTAGAGAACGGCGAAAGAGAGGTTTTCTAGTTAAAGTTTGTTAATGAGAAAGAAAGAGAGAAAGAAAGAAATAGAGAAGGTGTGTGTGTAGGAATGGATATATGCTTTCCGGTTACATTCTAAAATGATAATAGTATGATTCTGTTGCTATAGAATCTTTTTTTTTTTATATCCTTTTAAACTTTTTTTTTTCTTTTCAAAATATTATTAGTTTTGCGTTTTTCTCTCTTTGTCTTTTCTCTTTCTCCTTTTTTTTTTTGTTTCTTACTTTTCATCTTTGTTTTCTTTACTATTTGTACTGTTCCTCTCTTTTTGTTCTTGTGAAAAAAAATTTTAGATAGTCGTTATGAAAGTTTCACATCACTATCCCAATGGGTCCGAAGAAAACTATGGCGAACCGAGTTTGCTTTTGTCTACACATTTACTTGACGATAATTGTAATGGAACTGACAATATGCTCTTCCAAGACTTGAATATAAATATTTCTACAGACACAAATTTTAACAACAATGGCAACAGTAACCAAATAGGAAATTTTACGGATAAAATTGATCCAAGTTTCGATGGAGCCAAAAGTAACAATTTTGTACAAAATGCAGCTCATATTCAGATATATGATCGACATGTCTTGGACAAGCCCTATACTCATGCCCATTGTTTTGGTTCCGATTTGACTATCGCTAACCCTGGCTATAAACATGATATTGAGGTACATAAAAATAAAACAATACCTCAAATTTTGTACCAACAATACCCGGAGTCGGTTCAGGTCAATTCAGAAAAACAATGTCATCTTTCTTTTTCCCCCAGTACGATTGATGATGCCAATCAAAATAATGATACAGTGATGGAAGATTTTTTCAATCTTAAAAGCCTTGAAAATTCAAATGATGCTATTGGTTTGACAAGTTCTAATTTTAACAACAACCTTGACACCTTATTGACAAATAATAACAAATTTAACAATACAATTGAGTCTTTGCCTGACAACAAGCTCATTTCTAATTCAAGCGATCCCAATGCAGACTTAAACAATTTGGGTGATGTTTATGGTAATACTTTTTCTACAGAAAAAGAAGTCTTAGCTACGTGTGATTTGAATCCCAAACCGCCTTCACTTTGTCCTAACTCCATTCCAAGACTAATGAATTGCCAACCTCAAAGTCAGAAAAATTTAAATCATAAATATCAAACTCAAATTCAAAGTAGTGACCAAATTCGACCCCTCGCAACTATAGGTCAATTAAATAAAATCCATGGATCACGTCAAAGTGATTCTAATAATAACACCAAAACATGTGATGGTAAAAGTTTAGATAACAATACGCCTAGGTCACATTACAATCTATCTATCGATAAGTTTTATGATATTATAAATAATTCAAATAATGATAATCTTAACTATCACTCATATATTATGGAGCATAAGTCTACACCAGATACCATACAAAGTTTCGATAACTCAGTTTACCAATCACCCCAATCATACATTTCCAAGAAATCCCTTATAAGTTCCCCCAAACAGACCGTGGAATCAGTTAGCTTTGTTCCAGTACAAACAAATACACAAAATTCAATTGATCAACTCCCCCCTCCTGAGACACCAGTCCAATTAGTCTCTTCATATATCGCCCCAAATACTCATTTCAATAATAACTACGTTTATTGTTTTCCTTCGAACACCTCCTCTGACTCATTTATTGATATTCATTCTCTCTCATCTTCTAAATCTATTGAACCTCAACAAAGTTTCAGAGTTTGTTCTGTAGAAAATGTCCAACCCTTCTCGAAAACCAGTAAACATAATTTTAACAACATATCTCACTCTGTCAATTCTATAAATTCCATTTTATTTCATGAACAGGACAGCAGTCAATTGAAACCTTCGCCGGTTTGTTCCCTCCGGAATAATAAATCAACTCACCCTACTTCAAAAGGAATGATAGATCACCAAAACTCAGAGCCAACTCTGTCACAACAAGATTCCAAATATGATACCACTTCATCTTCAGAGAAAGAATCATATAAAATTAGGCCAAAAAAGTCAAAAATTACTGGACCTTATCCTTTTGTAAATCCAATAGAATTACGCTTTTATGAAACGGAATTATTGGATAATTACACGAATCTCAATGCTGATCCCTTTTTAAAGCTCATAAAAAAGGACCCTCAATCCAAGTCCTCTTCAAAACCTTTATCTCCTACTTTAAAAGAAGTAGGCAAATATGATGTTAATTCGTCTCGAAAAAGTTTCTTTTCAGATTATAATGCCATGCAGTCATCTAAAGATGAGTTCATAACAAAAAATATAAACAACTTAGAAAAAAACAATTATGACAAATCTATTAAAGAACATGAAAAATTAGAAAATACTGCTAGAGATGCTACAGGTTCTATATCAAAAAACATACCTTGCGATTCACAAAACATGTTTTCCAAAAATTCAACAACAAAGCGGCCTTTTAATAATATCCTAAAAGAGCCGGAACCCAAAATACAAAAAAGAAGGAATATTAGTTCCGTAAATGTTTTGAGATTTTGTGAAAACAATCCTGAATCAATGTTATCTGACTATCAACATAAATTGTCACCCAATACCAAAAAACATGATGAAGTAATGTGCTATAACAATACCTATAATAATGGGTATATATACACACAAGAATCTGCTACAGATTCCACACCGCTGCTTGTTGACAACAAAAAACAAAAAAGAATTAACATGGTAAAAATTCCAAGGAATGAAGAGAGTTTATATCAGGGAAATCTGCTAAGTAATCAAAGTGAATATCAACTCTGGAATACGGATCAACAACAACCATCAAATAAATGTAGCGTAAATTTGAATTATAGCCAGGATAATCATTACACACATACTAATAGCACCTGTCCTAACTTTCCCGTAGTTAATAACTCTACATATTTACCACAAGATCAGAAAATATATTCTTCCATTATGCCTTCCATTCCAATAGTACCATCTTTATTGTCTCCTGAAATGCAAAGCTTCACCCCCATTCCGAACTCAGATTCCGTTTTAGCTTCAAGTCAAGATCAAATATCACCTTCGTCGTTTGCCCAAGTTCAATCAGACCCGTTTCAAAATGAAATTTCTGAAAATAATATTTCCCTAAATAACAAAAGCACAAATTCACATTACTTAAAAGTCAAAACTCTTTCTCCGTTTTCTCCAACTCCACCCCCAGCACCCACCGACCCTCAAGCTCCTTCAAATGTCCTTAAGAAGTAAATTTTCAAAAGAACCCAGATTGGTAAATTAGATTAGTTGATTTCAACATTACATTTATTTTGTCTCTTTAATACGTTATATATATAAGTAACATGAAGCTTTGGTTAAATTGTTACTTGCAAAATTAAATTGGATTGGTTACAACCATAGTCACAGTCTTGAATACTCTTTAGCATCTTTTAATGGTATTTTTTTTTAACAATCGTTACATTAATTTACCATTCCATTGTTATATCAAGTTAATTACTTCTCTATAAATGTATATAATTTTTTTTTTCTTTGAATATTGTCACAATTTATATCTAGTCTCAAATGCAAATAAAAAAACAGATATAAACTATACATATACGTTATTTTTTGCTATTATGGCGAGTAAGTAATTCCAATCCTGGTATTAAGAACTCAAATTTTAAAGATTTAACACTTAGATATTTGAAAAACACAGTTTTGTTTGTGTAAATTCATCCCTAGAAAAAAATTAATATTAACAATAATCATTCTTTTAAAAAGAATTATATTGTTACAAATATTCACCATTTGTTTTGTTATTTTTTTTCATTCCAACAAATAAATTGCTTTGATTTTTTATATGAGCTTAAACAATACTTTTGATTTGCAAAAATTGCGTTTTATTCAAGATTGATTCTATTAGTGGCCACTAACATGCAAAAAAAATTCATCTTTTTAACGTATTTATTTATTTATACCTTTGTGGGTGCTTATATATTAGAGCTAATGAAATGATCTTACGCGAGAATTGTTTTTCCTACCTTCGAAGTACCGACCTGTTTTTTTTTATATAAGACAACATCAAGTATGTTGTTAATTTAAGTGGTAATCATTAATTTAACATGATGATTAGCCTGATATAAACTTTAGTAGGTCATTACGTCTGAGATGTATTACTTTTTTTTTTAGAGAAAAGAAATTATGATCAAATGATTAAGTCTTAGAAGGTTTGTGTTTCTGCCTCCGGTCAAGAGTTTAGCTTTAAAATTTTGTCTGTCGTTAAGAGTATGACAGGTGTATAACTTATTTCTTTTTTGCTCTGATTATATTTATCGTCGTTGCTATAAATACGTAAACTTTTAAACTTGTCGGCTTATTTTTTTTTTATTTTTTTTTTTTTTTTTTTTTTGTTCAAGGCTTCAAAATTTTTTGTTGTTTTTTTTTAAATGTATGAATGACATTTACTTTTTCTGGATAACTTACTTTCAAAAAACCTTGTTATGAATTTTTTTTTTTCTTTTTCCTATAATACATATATATCAAATGTATATATGTATATATATAATTTCTGTTAAAAATTATTTGCCACACACACTTTAAGCTAGAGAGTACTTACTGACCAAATCTTTCTCTTTTTTTTAATTTCTAATAGTTTAAGTTTATATCTTGGTACTTATGAATTATAACTCTTCCCTATTTTCATATGATGTAACGACCTTTATTACTATTAAGATAATATTTTGGCTTGCTTGTGATAAATAAGAATAAATAAAACTAATCATATCACGTTAAATGTATCAAATATTTAAAATATATACCCAATTTTTTTTTTTTTGATCATCGTTTTGGCTGCAAAAGAAAGTCTGCTTTTCGAGATGCACATTCTTAGCCATCTTTTCCGACAATTTGATTTGTACGAATCTCTTACAAAATATATAACCTGAAACTACGATACAGGTAGAAATCTATATATTGTACTATATATAATATATATATAATGAAAAAAAGACTTCGTCGCATTTCTATAAGGTTTAAGGATTTATACAGAAATAAAAAATAAAAAAAAAAAAAATAAAAAAAAACTAAGGAGGTTGTGCTTAAAAACTTTGTTACGCTGTAAAATCTTATCCTATCTATTCTACCCGGATACTTCCCTTTTTGATTTAACTCTATGTAATAATCCCGTTTTCATGTGTAAGTTTTTTTACTTGTTATTTATAAATAAAAATAAAATAAAGGTCTTATATCCTTTTTGAGAGTGAATAATTCCAAACATGCGATATGTATTGAGAGGTAAATTTTTATGTTGGTTTTGAAAGATTAGTACTTTTTTTTTTAATTTCAATATATATATATATATATATTTTTTGATTGATAAATATGAAAATTTTTGAGCTTTATCAAAATATGAAAAGGTGTCATCAAGTCCAGAGAGGTGATGAGAGATTAAATGCCAAAAACCACTAAACAATAATTATATTTGAATATTTCAGAGTCTTTGATAATTTCTAACTAAAATTAACTATAGTGTTGTCATTATTAGAGGAGTCATGTAGAGATGAATTAGTTACTTAGTCAATCAAAATATCAACCAATAAGTATAATGATATAATAATTATTATATCCGACATAAAGTAACAGTCAGACATAGCTAACTGTCATTTATAAGAAAACTTAAAAGATCCTCCTTTCTCAAAGCTTATTGATAAAGCTTTTCTTGGGGGAAATACATTGATGATACCAGTAAACTTTATATGATTTTGTTAAGTTAACCTGAAGGCCTTTTTTTCATAAATATACTTCTCAGTTATATATGCAACTTAATCGTTAACTCGGATAAAAATTCTATTACTACGCCACCCTAGTTTTTCTCATCAAAAAAAAACTAAGCTTTATTATTTGTTGTTGAATCTATTACTGCATGTATCAAGATTTCTTTGAGCTTTTGAATTTAGTTTCATCTTTCTGGAAGCTCTTTCTAGAAACCTGTCCAACAGCATAACTTTCCATAAATATTTAGAACTTCAGACTTGAAAAACCAGGTTTAGTCAGGGATTCTTTTGATAAAATTTAAAATATATTCTTATGTATGTTTTTTGGGATTCAAAAAAGAAAAGCATGATTTTGAAAACATTTCACTTTTTTTTTTTTTTCCTTCAATAAGATTACTTTCTGATATGAATAACCATTGTTGATACCAAGTTTAAAAAGGTCTCGTGTAAAAATTCTTATTCAAAAATTAACGAATAAGACAAAACGATGGAGTAAGTCAACAAGGGGTGAATTGTTTTTTTTTTTTTTTTTTTTTTTTTTTTTTTTTTTTTTTTTTTTTTTTTTTTT
>JAKTYK010000011.1:0-25430 GCA_030578655.1 Magnusiomyces starmeri
CATGAATATGAATATGAATATCAAGAAAATAAAGAATAGGACCTCGATTAAACCTCGAGACAAAAAAAAAAAAAAAAAAAAAAAAAAAAAAAAAAAAAAAAAAAAATCCTTAATCCCCCCCCCACCCCCATCTACATCTTACATTGCTTCACCTTACACTTGATTGTTGCTATAATTCCATCATTATTCTCGAGACATTCCTTACACGGATTCTTTTTGTCTTGTTTATTCTTATTAACCAAGATATTAATTTATTTAATTTTTAAGAAAGCACAAAAAAATAAAATAAAAAACTAGATATCAAAGCAATGTGTAAGGATTGAATTTTTTTTTTTTTTTTTAATATTTCTATTTTCTATTTTCTATAGAGGACGCTTTGTTTGTTTACGGTGGACATACCCCGAGAGCCATAGTCATTGAGTCGAAATTACTCTTCAGTTCTTCAGAGATGGTATTAATTTAGAATCATTCGTTATATTTTTTTTTTTTTTCTTTTTATGGCAATAGCATATCATTCATCGGATCGTTCATATCGTCGAGCTGTAAGTAGCAACGTTTTGTGTGTTTTTATTTATTTATTATTATTTATTATTTTTTATGTTTTATTATTATTATTATTATTATTTACATTTGTTACCCGGTCGTGATATTTTTTTTATATTTTTTTTCCATTTTTTGACACAACCACCATTTATATCACCACAAACACAAACCAAATCTTTGAATGGCTGAAATTTATTATTTTATTTTATTTTATTTTATTTTATTATATTAATTATTATATTATTTTAATACATTACGTAATTGTATTAAAAATAGAAAATTAACATGAATATTTCTTCCATTGCCCCCAT
This sequence comes from Magnusiomyces starmeri, assembly GCA_030578655.1. Taxonomy (NCBI): domain Eukaryota; kingdom Fungi; phylum Ascomycota; class Dipodascomycetes; order Dipodascales; family Dipodascaceae; genus Magnusiomyces; species Magnusiomyces starmeri. The sequence goes on from JAKTYK010000011.1 coordinate 855, forward strand.
TTTTTTTTATTTTTTATTTTTTATTTTTTTTATTTCCCACCTTTGCGCCTCCCTCTCTCTTTCCCTTCCTTTTATTTATTTATTTATTTTTTTTTTTTTTTCATCATCCCTCTCCCCCTCCCACTCACTTACTCACTCTTTAAATAAAAATCCTTTTTATTTATTTATTTATCTCGGGGATTTTCTTTGTTTGATAAAAATTTTTCATTCCTTTGTGTTTGTGTTTGTGTACGTGTCATGTTGTTGTTGTTGTTGTTGTTGTTTGTGCTGTGAAACCTTTTTTTTTTTTTTTTGTTGTTGTTGTGATCGTGATTATGGCTTATTTATGTGTGGGTGATGTTGAGGATTACGCTGATGGTTACTCGGATAGTGATGTGATGTGATGTGATGGTACTGTCATGACAATGCCATGTAAATACATTCGTGTTTGAACAATCTGTGATGATAACGTGTCGGAAATGCAACGGTAGTATGATGATGGTTTTGCTATATATCTCAATGATCTATTATAATACCCTCGTTCTCTCAATCTCTCAATATCTCTCTTATTCGGTGTTTGCGTGTGTTTGTGTGTATTGTTTGATCCTATATCTCTATCTCTATCTCTCTCTCTCTCTCTCGCGCGCGTTCTTTCGTTCTCTATATCTTATATCATCATATCATATCATCTATGTAGTCTGCTATCACTCCCCAAATAAACATCCATTCATAACAATTGCTGTTTGATTCTCTAAATCCAAAATGAGTTTATTTTTTTATTCTTGCAAGCCTTCAGTGTTGAACTTTTTTTTTTTTTTTCTTTCCTAGTTCAATCCGACTTAATATATATATATATACATCTATATGTATATATACTAACCACTTTTTTTTTTTTTCTTCTTAGTCCCCTTCACGACATCATTACGAATCTTCTTCTAGAAGCCAAAGCTACGGCCGTTCAAGATCTAGATCTTACTCCCCTGTTCGTAGACACTATAACGACAACTTCTCCTCTTCTATTTCCGGAGACCGCTATAGACCTCGCGTCAAAGACGATTATCATTCTTCTTACAATAATAAATATAGTAACGACAACTACTCTAATAATAACACAATGTCCTCCCCTTCAAGCAATTCTCAAGAAAAGCGCGTTTATGTTGGAAACCTTGCCTACAATGTCAAATGGGGCGAGCTTAAAGACTTTATGCGACAAGGTATGTTTTTATTATTATTCAAGAGTTATTTTTCTTATTTGTTTGGTTAACTAATATATACATATATATATATATATATATATATATATACAGCCGGTGAAGTCGTTAGCGCTGATGTTTTAACCCTTCCAAATGGTAGATCGAAAGGTTGTGGTATTGTCGAATATGCCACCCCTCAAGAAGCCAAGCGCGCCATAGAAATGCTCAGCAACCAATCCATCAATGGTAGAAACATCTTTGTCCGTGAAGACCGCGAACCTGAAAACAAGGCTCACGTCGCCCGTTCCTCTTTCTCCCATGACCGACCACGTTCCGGCGCAGACAATACCCAAGTTTACGTTAGCAATATCCCCTTCTCCGTTACCTGGAAAGAGCTCAAGAGTTTGTTTCAAATTGCTGGCAATGTTCTTCGTTGCGATGTTTTCCAAAGCCAAGGTAGATCAAAGGGCACCGGTGTTGTTCTTTTTGAAACCTCCAACGACGCCAGCAATGCTATTGCCAAATTGAATGGATACAACTTCAACGGCCGCCCACTCGAAGTCCGAATCGATAGATTTTACAAGCCTGACGCGCCCGGCTTCCGACATAGCAACAACAAGTATGGCTCCCCCTCCTCCAGCAGATTTGGTGGCTCCAGTAGATCTCCCAGCAGCTCCTTTGTCAACTACAATGGCCCCGTTAAGGGTAGCCCCTTCACAGATGGCGTCACCGGCAACGGGCCCGTCAATGACACAATCTACGTCTCCAACTTGCCCTGGGTCACCACCGACCAGGACTTGATGGAGCTCTTCCAATCCGTCGCCACCGTCAAGCGCGCCGAGATCCAGCTCGAGCCCAGTGGCAGATCCGCCGGCGCTGGCGTTGTCCAGTTCGACACCCCTGCCTCTGCCCACATTGCCACCGAGAAACTCAACGGCTACACCTACGGCAACAGACCTCTTTCCATCTCCTTTGCCTTGTACCCACCCGGCGCTTCTGCCAACGCTCCCGCCAACCCTGCCGGCTCTGAGCCCGCCGACTCCTCCTCCAACGGCTTTGTCCCTACCGCTCCCTCCTCCGCCTCTTCCGCTGGCTCCTCAGCCGCCGGCACCAGTGCCCCTAGCGCTGACGTTGTTGCTAACGACGTCACTCTTCCTGACGCTTCCCCTGCTCCCGAAACTGTTTAAAACTTTGGATTGTTTATAAATGCAAGAAAAATATAATACACACCCAAAAAACAGAAAAAACAAAAAAAAAAATAAATAAATAAAATTTTTCTATAAAAAAATTAACCCTTGAAAAAAAAAAATAAAATAAAATAAAATAAATAATTTTTAAACAAAGATATACATATAAAACGAAATAAAAAGAAAAAAAAATTTTTTTTAAAAAAGTAAAAAATAAGTAGTACTTGTAGAAATTAATATTTATATATATGTATATATAAGCTACTTATGGGTGCGAATGGGCAGGACCAAGCGGCGCTCAACCTCCTGCTCCTTATTTTCCTCCTCCTCGCCCTCAAACTTGAGCCGGTACTTTGTGTCGCGTTTGGTGGTGCCCATGACCTCTGCGCGGTAAAAGGTGGTAGTTTCCGGGTACCTAGCCAAGACCTGGGTGCCGACGGGGTAGAGCGGAAAGGCGGCGACGTGGGCGTGCGAGTCCGGGATGGGGAGCAGGTCGCGGGGGTTGGCCTTGTAGCACTGGCCCGGGTTGCCGTTCTCGTCGGGCTCCGGGTCGCGCACCTCGTACTTGACGCCGTCATTGTAGATCTTGGTCACCTCGCACTGGATCCATTCCTCCTCGCTGTTGATCCGCGTCTTGCGCAGCCGCAGCGCCACCTGCGAGCCGATCGGCAGCGGCTTGTCGGGGAACCCGTTGAACAGCGTTTTCAGGTAGTGGTCCAGAGACGCTGGCGCGCTGGCGCTGGCGCTGGCGCCAGCGCCAGACGATGACGACGATGACGATGTGTTGGGAGTGGATGTGAAAGACAGCGAGTTGCTGTTGTGGGAACCTGAGGATAAAGAGCCGGACGAAGAAGAAGAAGATGATGATGACAACGACGACACAGATGACGCAGCAGGTGCTGCTGCTGATGATGATGATGATGATGATGACGACGACGACGACGATGATGATGATGATGATGAAAGCGAGAGTCGGTCGTGAGAAGACGCTCCTCCTGAGCTTGCATTTGAAGCATTGGAATTATTGACGGGGAATTGATGGCCTGTATTACCAGACGATAACGACGACGATGATGACGACGACGTACGACTACGCTTAGAATTCGAGCCGTAGAAAGTTTTTGGTGTGCCATTGTCGTCTGTTTCAAATCGACGTTTCCGCGTAGTAGAAAACGTTGGTTGACTGGCCAAGCTGCTGGCATTGGCGCTGCCACTGTTGGTGGCATTATTAGCATTGGTATTTGAGTTCAGCGACGCTGTTGTGCTCAAACCAGACTTTTGGGACGCGTTGGTCCCTGCATCCAATGTGTTTGCATTTGTGTCTGCTGAATTGGATCCAAAAATATCGCCCGTATTGTCCGTGGCTCCGGACCCAGACCCCGATGATTTGGAGTCATAATTGGATGAATGTCCACCGCCGGCTCCGCCAGCACCAGATCCAGACCCAGACCCAGCCCCGGCCCCAGCCCCCGACATTCCTCCTGCTCCTCCTCCTCCTCCTCCATTCGAGCTACTAGTACTGCTTCTTCTGGAAACCTTCTGGCTATTAAGTAACGGGGTCAAAGCCGACATTACAGTGGAGTCAGGGACCAGCCGCTTCAATGATTCAACAAGTTCCTCAAGCATCTTCTTTTCCTTAACAAGCTGCTCCTTTGTAAGCTTGTATGCCTTTTGCAAATTGTCTACATCGTCCTGGGCCATTTTCCCAATTTCGGCGGGACTCATCTTGTGCGCAGACTTCTTGCCCTCGGCATCATTGTCTCCATTCTTGGCACCGACCTTGCCACCACTTTGGTTTTCCTCTTCTTCGTCGTCCTCGTCCAAAACAGCCTGCTGGGCATGTCTTTTAGTTTTCCTCAAGTCACCAGAAGACCGGCCGAGGCCATGGGGGTTGTGGCTTTGGCGCTCCTGCTCAGCCTGTAAAAAATAGTCTTGAACGACCCTGATTCCGTCAACCTCAAACACCGCCAAAACGCCGCTCAGGCGGTTTTCTTCAATCTTGGACTTGGTTGTTTTTTCCCGTTCCCGTTGCAACTCCTGTAGCTTGTTCAGCTCGCCGGCAATAGCTCGCCAAAGACCAAATCCTGGACCACCTATAGTGGGACCTTCCGAGTCAGAAAACACGCGTGACACAGGTCTGCTGTTGCTGTTGCTGCCACCACCACCACCACCACCACCAGTGACACCAGTACCCGTGGTAACAATATTAGTATTAGCAGCATTAGTGTTAGTAGTAGAAGTAGCAGTAGAAGTAGTAGTATTAGTAGTAGTATTACTGGTACTAGTGGTAGTGTCGTTACCAGTGTCGTTATCATGATCATGATTGGTATGGTCTTGGCTTAGATGACCAGACATCTTTTGGCCTGAGCTGGCCGAGCTAGACACTCGGTCATAAAAGGAATCAGTGGTGTCATCGTTGTTTGATCCAGTATCTGCGCTGGTACTACGACGAGAGGATGTAGACAGTGTGTGGTTTCTTCCGGCTCTTCTTGCGGACATTATCAATATATATATATATATAAATATATATATATAGATATTATTGTTATTATTTTTAAAAAAAAAAAATAAAAAATAAAAAGACCTAATTAGGAAAGAAGAGTGCGATAAGAATGGTATTATATCAATAAAAAATGAAAAAGTGGAGAAGTGTAAATTTTGTCGTGTTTTTTTTTTATAAGAAAAAAAAAAAAAAAAAAAAAAAAAAATTGTTGTTGCATGATGTGGGTTTAAACCGGGTAATCCAAAAGCAGGGTAACATCACAAACACTCGTTCCCGTTAGTTGCAACAGTCGTCAAAAAAAAAGAGATCGGGATTTCATAATTCATTCGGGAACAAACAGGTTGAGCAGCTTGTCGACAATGTCCTGCATCTCGACAATGTTGGGCTTGCTGGGACGACCAAGAGCCTCTTGACGTCTTCGCCGCTGGGAAATCGAATACTGGGCAGCCCTGAGCGTGTGGTGGTACAGCTCCTTGTACTCATTGCCCCCAAAAGCGTCCCGCGTGATGCCCCGGAGCCGCAGGGCCGCCAGAACCAAATGTTGCAGCGCTTGTTTTTCGCGGTCATCGGAGGAAGATTGTGTGTCCTTTTGTATGGCAACTTTAGAAGTAGAAACATTATTATTATTATTATTATTATTGTTGTTGTTGTTGTTATTATTATTATTGTTATTGTTGCTTGCAGGGGAACCTGTACTGGTACCAACACTAGGATTAATATTAGCATTAACATCTGGCGTGCTGCCGACAGGACGAGTATATGGGAAAGGGTTATATGGAGTAGAAGCTGTAGAGACTTTTGCTTGAAGAAAGGGATTGGCGTTATTGTTTTCCAAAGAAGATGAAAGCTGTCCAAAGGGTTGCCTTGACAGTGGATGAGGCTTTGGTTTCTCCGGGTGCTTGTGCGAACCTGCGCTCGGGCCCGTAAGAATGAAGTGCCCGAGTTCTTTATCAAACCCAGTGCCTACATTGATTGCATACGGTGTACTTAACTCAGGGAGTCCAGCCTGGCGGATTTTGGCAATAGATGCCGAATCAAATTTGAGTAGCGTAGCTTGTATGTTCCATAAAATTGGACGGGAAGTGTGGTCATCCTGTTTTGTGTCCTGCTGGCCATTCTGTTGGCCATTTTGTTGGCTGTTTTGTGGATTGTCAGAGGAATTGTCCGGTGATTTGTATATCAATAGGCCGTAGATAACAACCGGGGACTCGCAGGACGACGGCGACTGAGTAGTGGCAATTGGGCACGCAAGAATGGCTGTAGAGCTGTCCGAGACGTTGAAGATGGCCGAAAGCGTTTTTTTGGAGGACGGGTCGGAAGTCTTGATTGACCACACGCCTCCACACATGAGCCAGAGCGGAACAAGGTTCATGTCGACCAAAGCGACGGCGCTCAGGCCTGCCTCCGAAATCGAGCGGATCAGCGAGGAGTTACTTTCATGGGACCAGAACTGGATGTCGTGGAGACGGGTTTCAGACAAACCTGGAGCCAAGTCGGGAGGCAACTGAAGAAACGAGACTGTGGATCTTTTAGCGGGCGGGTCCATGGGCGAGAAAAAAAAAAAAAAAAAAATGATGATGATGATGATTTTTTTTTTTTTTTTTTTTTTTTTACGCATGGTCAAAAAACTCATCAAAAAAAATTTTTTTTTTTTTATCTTAAAAACTTTTTTTTTTTTTTTTTTAACCAAAACCTTCCTTTCCACCACCATAATCATCATCATCATCATACAAACTCTTTCCAGCAGGATCCCCGATTGTTTTTGGCTCGATCGGCGTCATTGACAACTATATATATAGATATATAGATATATATCTATATATGTATATGTATATATATACACGCCTATATATATAGCTGTGAAATACCCTCTTTTCGATATATATATTCATTTATATATTCGACTATATTCCTATCATTTTCCTTCGTCTTCTAGTGTAGTGTTGGGATAAATAACAAAAAAAATACATAAAAGGACTTTTGAAAAAAAAAAAAATAAAATAAAATAAATATACTCTTTATAAAGGCACACGCGATATCTCCAGAATAAGAAATATATATATATATATACCCCCACCTCATTTTAAACCAATTTCGAAATCATCCACTCTGTTTTCCCCTTTTTTTTACCCACAAGTATTGTCAAAATAGATCATCATGGTGGTGAAATCAGTGGCTCGGGTATACGCCGACTACAACGAAAAGATGCAGAGCTCATATTGGGACTATGAACACGTCAAAATCAACTGGGGCAACCTGTCTTACTACGAGATTATTCGTAAGGTTGGCCGTGGTAAATACAGCGAAGCCTTTGAGGGCATCAACGTGAGCGTGTTGTCCAGCAGCGGCGAGCCCCAGACGTGCGTCATCAAGGTTCTCAAGCCTGTGAGAAAGAAAAAAATCAAGCGCGAAGTGAAAATTCTACAGAACCTCGCTGGCGGAACAAACATCATCACCTTGCTGGATATTGTCCGTGATCCGGACTCCAAAACGCCCTCCCTCATCTTTGAATACATCGACAATGTCGACTTTCGAATCCTCTACCCCAAATTCACCCCCTACGATATCAAGTACTACATGTTTGAGCTGCTCAAGGCTCTTGACTTTTGCCACTCCAAAGGCATTATGCATCGCGATGTCAAGCCCCACAACATTATGATTGACCATCCCAACCGCAAGCTGCGTCTCATTGACTGGGGCCTTGCTGAGTTCTATCATCCCGGCACCGAGTACAATGTCCGTGTCGCCAGTCGCTGCTACAAGGGACCTGAGCTGCTTGTCGACTTTCAAATGTACGACTATAGCTTGGATCTTTGGTCTCTCGGCACCGTTCTGGCTTCCATGGTGTTTAAAATAGAACCCTTTTTCCACGGCACCTCCAACACCAACCAGCTCATCAAAATCACTGAAGTCTTGGGCACCGACGACCTCTTTGCTTATCTCAAAAAATACGATACCCCCCTGCCGCATGAATACGACAACATCCTCGTCCCCTATCCCCGCAAACCTTGGTCCTCCTTTGTTAATCCTTCAAACTCCCGCTTCGTTACTGATGCAACTATTGATTTCATTGATAAGGTTCTGCGCTACGACCATGCCGAGCGTCTTACTGCTAAAGAGTCTATGGCTCACAGATACTTTGACGAGGTCCGGCCTATTCTTGAAAACAAAATAAATTAAACCCCCTGTCGGTTTGGTTGTTTGTTGTTGTTATTTTTTGTTTATTTGTTTATTTATATTTTTTTTTCTCTTTGTTTGTTTCTTGATGTTGTTTAAATTAGATGTTAATTAATCTATTACTACCACTACCACTATTACTATCACTACCACTGCCATTACCAATACTAATATTATAATACGAATAATTATATTCATGTTAAACTACATGTTTTGTTTTATATATATATATATATATATATATATATATATATACTTCCAATTAGTACTATTATTACTATTTACTATACAATTATATATATATATATTTGTTGTTGCTGGTGAATGCATAATTCATTGTCTGTATTTAACTTTGCAAATCTTCAACTTTATCTTTGTCTTCGTTGTTGCTTTCATCGTCGGGTTTATTTTCAGAATGTTCCTTGTCATCATCAGATTCATGCTCGTTCTCATGCTCATGCTCATGCTCATGCTCATGCTCATGCTCATGCTCATGCTCATGCTCATGCTCATGCTCATGCTCATGCTCCCGCTCAAGCTCATGCTCATGCTCCCGCTCATGCTCCCGCTCATGATGATGCTCATGCTCATCGGATGGTGCAGTCACAAATGATGACTCCGATAAGCTCGGAGTGATAGCCACACTACGAGTACCCGCCATTGGAAGCCCTGGTGTTCTTGTTAGGTAACCATTGCCAGCGTTCCCCTCAAATCTCTCCTCCACCGAGCCTTGTCTAGACCTTTGTACATTTGCTCTTGAATCTAGCCCAGAGAGATCTTGCAACGCCTGATAAATCAAATCAGAAATATGTAGAGACCCTGTGTTCCCTCCATGTAGGTTCTGGATTGCCGTCCGGAGATAAAGAACACCAATCGCATTCTCAATCCGCGTGACAATGTTATCCAAAAACGCACCATATTCATACTCATTGTTGGGAAGTAAAATTCCAAGCTGGTTCGTCTGTCGGTTGGTGGGTCCAGTCTCCTTGTTCCCCTGGGTCCCTAAAGGTGCTGATATCATGTCTGTAGCACTTCCAACGCTTGTGTTAAGACAGGAGCATACCCGTTCCAACCTAATGGCACATTGTCTAAGGTTAGGAAGTGAGTCAAGTGAAAGAGACCCATACTTGGTAGACCGCACTTCGCTCCGCTTTTTCTTCGAAAGCAAGTGGTGCTCAAATCGTCCCAAAAGTTGCTTGGGGAATCCTAAATTGATAAATTCGGGGTTTTCCAAGCCCTTGAGCTTATATTCTCCAAGCTCCTTGATTTCCCATCCCATGCTATCAAGTGATTTCATCTCTTGCTCAATAGATCGACCTAGTATCTCATCCCCACCAAATGCCTCAAACAGTGTCGTTTTCTCTTCCTTGACAGCTTCCAAAATAGCTTGTAATCGTCTCATTTCTGAAACAAAGTCAGAGGACAGTGTAATTTGCCCACCATCTGCAACTGCACTGATACGTGCTGCTTTATTGACCATGGGTCCAAAGTAATCCATACGGCGTGTAATTGGATCTGTTTCACACACTGGTGAGCCCCAATGAATACCCATACGAACAGACAACCCTCGGTACATCACCTGGCCCTTATCGTCCAAGATTTCACATCCATCTTCGGTTTCTAATATTTCAGCAGGCCATTCGGCAAAGAGAAGTGTTTGCTGAATATTCAAGCACCAAAGAAGCGCCGATGTTGGCGTGGGGAACGAAACTACAAAAGCATCACCTTCAGTTTTAACTTCGTATCCTCCGGTAAGACGAAGTTGGCGACGCATGATGGTATTATGCAACTTGATAGCTGAGCGCATAGCAGTCGCATGTGTTTCCCACAAACTTGTGGAGTTTTTGATATCTGTAAAAACAATAGCAAGTTCACCTTGTGGAGGTTCCACCTCTCCACCAAGACGTGCCAATTCAGAGTCCATACCCTTGTCACGGCGTTTTTTGTGGGAGGGATATTCTTCATTAATACGTGCAAATGACCCGTCATAAGTAGCGGCATTGACTTCTCCACCGCTGTGTCCGTAATAAGTACCGGGTTTATTGGCCCGACCTCGCTTTCTCGATAAACCAACACCAATTACCATAACCAAAATTTTATCTGAAGCACCATATGCAATGGCAAAATCACGGAGTTTTGCAGCAGCTCTCATCAAATCAACACTTTCGGTGCGTGCTATATCAACTGCTGTCTGGTAAGATACATACTCCCAAAGTTGTTTAGAAGCCAGAATTATCATTTCGTCAGCATCAGAAATATCCCACTCAACAATAGAGGGTCCAGCTTGAATATGAGGTATAAGATTGTAAAATCCAATGGCTCTCGAAACATCAAGTGTGTCTGCAAGTCTACCAGTAGATGACACAATTCCACCAGATGCCCTGATTCGTTTCAATTCATTTGGCGATGTGGGATCGTGGCGTGTTGTCAAAACGCTGTATTCGTTACTAGTATGTGCCATAATTGCCATTGAATCACCCGCATTCGCAACATATATTTTGGAGTCTGCAAGATAAACAATGGTCGCGCAGGAACCAGTCATGCCATCACGATGCTCAAGATTAATAGCTGTAGATGAACGATGTCCAATAGGCGTATGTGCAACCTCTTCAGTGGGCATTAAAATTGTATTTCCAATATCTTTGTTGGTGTTAAGGAACGCACGTCGAAGAGCATCTTTGACAGTCTCATCCTCACGAAGTTTTTTGAGTTCTTCTTGAAATATACTTCCAAAAGTTTCCTGAACAAGTTTCGACACTTTATTCCCGGATTGTACATTCGCTCCTCTGCCATCAAAAAGGCCAATTATAATTTCATTTTCCTTACCTCTGAACCGTTCCAACACCATATCGGTTATCGACAAGTTGCCATTATGTCCGATAGAGTCGGCCAAACCATAAGGATAAGAATGGATTTCGGAACCATAGGTACGAACACGGCAGTTTGCTGTTTGGTCTGGTACTGAAAGTGCTGTAAGGGTAACGTCCATAAGACCTAAAATGCGAATATTTGATAAAACGGTAAAATCACTCAAGTCTACCTCGCGACGATAAGAAGAGTTTGGAACGTTGGGACTATTAACTTCAAGACGGCGATTACCAGAAAAGTTTAAGTATCTTAATTGGTCATTGTATCTCCAATTCCAGTCATAAGGCCAATTGTGGATGTTGTATTTAAGAATATTTGAGCCAACATCGAGAACAGTCAAGTGTGAAATTTTCCCCAACTCGGCCGGAAGATTGTGAAGCTTGTTACTATTAACATGTAAAACCTGTAACCCTGTTAAAGCTTCCAGATCGTCACCAGGAAGAGATGAAATCTTGTTTCCTGACAAGAACAATTCAACTAGATGTGTGAATCGACGAAGAGCTCCAAATGGAATTTCACTTATTTCATTGTATGACAGGTTAAGAATTTGGAGCTCTGTAAGTGGAGCAAGCTCATCAAAGCAGTCTTCATTAAGCCTATTGTCACACAAAATAAGAGTTAAAAGGCTGAGTGAAAGAGGACATGGTAAACGGCGATTTAGTGCAAAAGTGCTTGAATCACCAGAGGTTTTGGGTGAACGAACTTGGCCTGGTCCGTTATTCAATATGGAAGCACCGGGTGCACCTGGTGAACTACTTATATTCCCTGTGTTGTTGGGCTTTAATGCTGAAGGTTTGTATTCATCGTAAGAAGAAGAAATAGATAGTGTTGAAGGGCGTCGAGCTTCAGGACTAGTAGGAACAGTGCTACCTGAAACCAAAAGTTCATTTACCATTGCCGATACTTCACGACGCTCAGAATCGGTACTGGAAATACTGGAATGTGATGTAGGATTTTTGGGGAAACTTTCCAGTAAGTTGGAAGCTACATTTAATAAAACAAGTGAGCTAAGGTTCCAAATTTCCGGTGGAAGATGCAAGATATTATTATCATGCAAATCCAGATGAACAAGATTGTTAAGTAAACCGATTTCACCGGGGACAGAGTCCAAACTATTGGAAACCACACTCAGATACTTGAGACTGCTTAAAGTGCCGATCTTGGGGGGGAGGGTGGTAATATGATTCTTGTCAAGAATGAGACGCTCGACGAGTGGTATTCTTTCAATTAGATTCTCGGGTAAAGCTGCAATTTGTGCCTTGGAAAGGTTAAGAGTGGTAAGAAGTGTAGTTGGGCCTCTAAAGTCGATATTAGTGATTGGATTACGGTCCAGGAAAAATAGTTTTAGCTTAGGAAATTGTGAATCAAATGAAGTTACAGCATTTTTAGAAATATATAAAATTTCAAGTTTGGGAAGACGAGATAATAAGTCGATACTCTGAAGTTTGTTATATCTTACATCAAGTTCCTTTAAAGAAGAAAGGTGAATAAAAGTATCAGGAAGTCGCTTGGTAAGATATGAATTGGAGATCGAAAATTTTTCAAGATTCTTTAATTGTCCAATTTCATCTGGCAGTTTGCTAATTTTATTGAACGAAATATCAAGTTCAATAAGAGATGTAATGTTGCAGATGGAAACAGAAAGTTCTTCAAGGTTGTTAGATGATAGATTTAAAGTCCGAAGAGAAACAAGTTCGGAAAACGAATCAGGGATGTGTGATAGCAAGTTTCCTTGCATATTCAAGCTGGTAAGATGACTTAAGCGAGAAAACTCCACATCATCAAGAGAGAATATGAAATTATCCTTCAATTCCAAAGATTCAAGTTTGGGTGGTAAACTGGCATTTTGGGGAAATTGGTATAATTGGTTATGTTGGTATCGAATTTCACGTAGATTTACACATGTTTGGATAAAATCAGAAGGTATGGTGATGGACGGATTTTCTGAAACATCTAGAAACTCTATTTTATAAGCATGGGGATAAAAAAAGACAGGAATAGTCTGCAGGTCCATATGGCGAATATCAACATTGGTAAAATCTCTGGATAATATTGCGCGCTCGTTGTCCGTAACAGTACGTAATTTCGCTTGACCTATTTTAAATCGGCAAAGATACGACAAATCTTCACGGCCGACCTCTCCGATTCTGTCTCTTTCTGTATACCCCATAAATTCTAGAAGTGTGCGTTGGTAAACCAAAGGTGTCTCTTCTGGGTTTAAAACTCGAGTCAAACCAGCAACACGGATTGTTAGCTGATGGCCAGCAACGGATTTCATAAAGAACTTTTTGCCAATCAATTGTATGAGTTCTTTGACAGTGACACCGATGGGGCAGAAAAGAGTTCCAAATGTATCATCTTCACGAAAAATTCTAACACAGTGTTTTTCCTTGGGATTACGGGCTGGAAAGATGTCAATAATGTTGCTTTTTGAGTGTGGAGTAACTATATTCCAAGATTCAGGTGCAGTCCATTTTGTAGATGGGTCGTTAGTATTATCTACAGGAGTTATTGGTGGTGCTAAATTCGTTGGAGTACTGGGACTGTTGAATGTTTCGGCACGTTTGGTGTTAAAGGATGATATGGGGGAGTCGTCGTCAGGTGAGCTAGAAAAGGGATTAATTAATTGATCGGGATTTTTGAGAATGTCATCATGGTCACTAAGAAGATCATTCATGTCATTAATATTGGTAGAAATTTGAGTCGGAGAAAGATCTTGACCATTTGGCTTTGTACATTTTAAAGATGCATTCTCAACGATTCCGGCCATATGTTCAAGATCTGTATCGAGTGGATATAGGCTTGAAAGAGGGCTGTTTAAATAATCATTTGGGTTGGTGGGTGAAAATTGATCTTTTTTCATTGCATCAGATACATTAGACGCATTAACAACTTGTGATTTTTGATTAGAGAAGTTTCCTGTAGATATATTTGTGTTGCTGTTGTTGTGGTGTAAGTCTGACGAGACTTTAGAATGCGTCCCGTGAGACTGTGATAATGGATCTGGTATTGAAGATGAGGATGGATTTCGAGGCGAAGATGAAGAACGCGGACGCGAATGCGGTGAGTTTTCACCACTGTGTGTAACATGTTGTAATGCTTGTCTTCCAGTGTTGAAAAGCACATACGAAGACCGATGAAGAGGATTATGCGATCCATTTGCACCCAATATTGACGCTGATTCGGAATGTTTGTGCTTTAAAGGTTTTGATCCATCATCAGAGTCGTTAGAATATTCGCGGCGATAAATGAGTCTTCCGAGAAAAGAAGATTTCTTAGATTTTCGTTTAGGGAAAGGGCCGTGGGTACCTGAAGAAGAAACTGGCTGAATATTATTAGTTGAATTGTAAGACTGATTATCTGTTGAGTTTCTATGAAGATGCTGTTGAGGTGTGGGTGCGAATGACGATACCGATGGAGGTCCGTGTGCTGGTGATTGTGCAGATGTAGATGCTGGCACAGACATAGGCACGGGTGTGGTTGTAGGAGCAGGTGTAGAGGAGATAGAACTAGAAGTAGAAGTAGAAGCAGAAGCAGAAGCAGAAGTAGAAGAAGAAGTAGAAGAAGGAGGTGGGGGGGGTTGAGCATCTCTCATATCAAAGACTTGCTGTGGATCTGGGAATGACGCAGGAGTAATGGTATGTCTGTTTGTTGAATTCTGAAGATTCAATTGAGCTTGAGATTGGGCAGGTTGATGCGTCGTGGATAAAGGAGATGGTAGAGCGTCACTGTACTGTCTGTTTGGTAAGTCATGCATAGATGTTGAGGAACGGTGGGAAGTATGGGAAGAATTACTGAAGGATGGATGACTACTTTCTAGATCGAAGGTGGCGGTGGCAGTTGCAGTGCTGTTGGTTCTATTGTCAATGTCCTGAGTAGAGTTTGGCACTATGGTTTTTGCACTACTAACGCTGTCTGAATGAGATCTTTTAGAGTCTGTAGAAGCCGGTTGAGAAGGGCCAGAAAAAGAAGAGAGAGGAGAAACGTCTTCAATATCTTTTATTGTCAAAAAGTTTGTTGGTGGGGGTTGTGTAGTATTTGGAGAGACTGGTGGAGGTGACGATGGGGAAGGAGAGTATTCCGTGGGATTAAGAGCGAATTGTATGCTTTTGTAAGTGTTTGAGTAATAGTTATGGTCAATTGGATTCTGTTGTGGTTGTTGAGTTAAATGGGGATTGTCACTTAAGACATCAGAGTTTTTATTGGGGCGGGGTGGTGGATTGCCTGACGATGAAAAGTTTCTTTGTGTTGCAGACGCGGTAGTGAGTGAATCTTCTCCCACGTTACCAACAGCACCTGCAGTGCTATTACCAGAAGTTTGTTTTTTGTGAGGAAAAGACACATTACGAGACTCATCATCCAAATAGGCGGGAGAAAATAAGGAATTGTTTGATGCCGTTGCTTCGAGTGAATCATTCATTTCATCAGACGGTGAACCGTTAGATGAGTCGCTGGTTGGTGTATTTGTGACTGGAATTGCAGGATTCCGGGTATTGGAGTTGACAGTGGTTCCTTCAGTTTGTGACTGTTGATTCTGTTGATTTTGCTGAAACTGCTGAAGTTGTTGAAGCTGTTGTAATTGCTGTAGTTGCATTAAGTGAGCTTGGTAATAGTTTTGGCCGCCGCCTCCTCCTCTAACTGAAACTCTACCGGATTTTCTATAAAAAAAAAAAATAAAAAAAATAAAATAAAAAATAAAGTTAATATATAGTGTTAGAAAATAATGGTATAAGTGGTAGTAGTAGTAGTAGTAGTAGTAGTAGTAGTAGTAGTAGTAGTAGTAGTCTATATATATAGAACCATACAAAAATATAAGAATAAACGAATAAACAGTACTTACTGTCGCGCATCAATTGAAGGGGAAGAGACGTTGTCATCGTAGTAATCTTCATCATTTCCCATCTTTTTCAAGAGTTTGGAAAAAGGTCTATGTTTCTTCTTGGAAGATACAGAAGGAGAATACGTGGAAGGATTCGACAGTGAAAGACTGGATGAAGTTACAGATATAGGAGCACTGGCTGATGAGAAGGATTGACGCGGTTGTTGCTGTTGCTGTTGCTGTTGCTGTTGCTGTTGCTGTTGCTGTTGCTGTTGCTGTTGCTGTTGCTGTTGCTGTTGCTGTGGTTGTTGTTGTTGTTGCAGGTTAGAGTATTCCATTGATGCAGACGAAGAAGATAACTGTTGTTTAGGCGAGGGGGGTCTTGAGTAAGAGCAAGAGTTATCAGAAGACAAGGCCCGATCAGGGGCGTTCGGATCATTAGAGCTCATGTTAGCAGGCTTTTCATGAGAGAATATTTGGTATCAAAATACAAATATATGTCTGAAAATATATCTTTATAGATATAAAAAGTCCTTATAAATGACAGTGATGATGATGATTTATGGTGGTGAAAAGAAAATGGAATGGAGGTGGGAAATTTTGGGAGGCATAAGGCAAGTGTTAACTTTCTCATCAAAGGAGAGAATGCGATTTTTGACAAGGACTAATACAATACAAGCATAATGCATGCACATAAACACAAACACAAACATAAACACAAATACAAACACCGTGTGCCCAATTCGTACGCTGCGGACCCCCGGGCTTTAACCACGCCGCCTGGTCACCCGAACATTCTATAATTATTCCACGCAAGGCTTCTTATGCCCCCGTGATTTTTTGAGACTATAGCCACGACGACCCGTAACTGTCCTTGTGCAGCATTACTAATCAACGTGTCTCCATTCTCCTCTGTAAGGCGTGTTCCGAATTCTTCAGTAAATTAAATTTCTTTTATTTCATAGGTATATATATATACATATATAGATTTGTAACAAAATTCAGGGGCATGTGACCTCACATGGACTTAAAGACCGTCAGACAGCTTGGAGTGCTTGAGAACATCGTCATAAACAGGATATCGTCGCTGTGTGCCAACAGGAATGCTAGAAGCGACGGAATCCAATCTCTCTGGGTCTAATTCGGCATAGACAATTTCGTCTCCCTCTCCAGCTTCAGCAACGATCTTCCCCCAAGGATCAACGACAAGCGAGTGACCATATGCATGATAAGAAGAGGTCATGTCGCGAGAGGGCGAGCACACTAGAACATAGGTCTGGTTATCAACAGCCCGTGCCCTGGCAAGAAGATGCCAGTGCAAGGGGCCTGTGGTGGTGTTGAATGCACCTGGATAAATCATGGCAAATGCACGCTTGTTGGTTCCATTGCTTCGAGTGGAGACTGCAGCAAGCTCAGGGAAACGAATGTCGTAGCAGATTCCCAATCCAACACGTCCGTACCCCTCCAAAGAGAAAGAGGTGGCATGGTCACCAGGACTGAGGATTTCTGACTCCATGAATCTAATTTTTCCTGGGACGTCAATGTCAAATAAATGAACCTTGCGATGAGTGGCAATCAGCTTCCCATCAGGTGCAAACGAAATGTTGGTGTTGTAGTATTTCTTAGAGCTGTCTTCGGCAGAAACAACCTCGGGAATGCTTCCGCCAATAAGAAATATTTTTTGTTCTTTAGCAATAGCAGACAAGTACTTTGTAGTTTCACCCTCAGGAATTGACTCCGCATATTTGGGGAACGCTGTAACCGCGTATGGAGAGTTGAAGCATTCGGGGAGCACTACAAGCTTGGCACCATTGGCTGCAGCCTCTCCAATTTTTGATTTAACTGTGGACAGATTTGCCGCTTTGTCGGCCGTGACGGTGAACTGAATGAGAGCAACCTTAAGAGCTTTCGATAATGAAGACATTGTTATTAAAATGGAGAATATGGAAAATATAAATAACGGGTGTGGTGTTGATGGTGATGAATAAAAGAGTTTATAATATATGGGGAAAAAGGGAGGTGGGGGGGGGCCAAGTGGTAAACGGGCAATTGTGAGCAGCTCTATAGTGTGTTTTCTGTGTGGTGTTTGTTTCTGGTCAAGTGACTCATTTCACAATGGATTTTGCAACGCCACGGTAATTACCTCGCGCGGCTCATATTATTGTTTGTTGAAGTAAAAAAAATAAAATAAATAAAAAATAAAAGCTTCCAGGGAAGTTAATCCTAATCTTCCCCCGATTGCTTAGGTCGGCGGCTGTTAATCTAGTGTTTATAAGTACTAGTATCTCCTCGGGGGTTTTTTTTATTTAAGTTTCTTCCTAGTTGTAATAATAATAATGATGATAATAATAATAATATTCTCTAGCCGTGGATCACGCAGAAGTGACTGTTTCTTTGGTAGTTTAGTTTTGAATATATATATATATATACTATAAAACAAAAGACATTTCCATATGACCTTTACTTGTTTAAATAAATAAAAAAGGTTTAATCTATGTAGTACTACTTTGAATTTGTGTATATTTTACAAAAATTTAAGGAGGTATACAATTGCTACAATTATCACTATTGTGTTACGCTATTAATTAGTTATTTTCCCCACACTTTTATTATTATTATAAATATCTCCATATTCCTTTGAATATATTATTTGTTTTCGGTAATTTAAATTATATTCTTATTTTCGTGTTTTTTTTTTCAAATAAATTTTCATTTACACTTTATAGCTATTTCAAGATGGATACTTATATCTATCATGACCATCCTGGGGCATCAAAGCCCATTGTACTGAATATGAAAACACTTAAATCCCTTTTCAAACATCTAAAGAGGCTATCCAAGTCAGGTTCACAAAATAGAGCCACACAAGAAGATGAAGAAGAGCATTCCTCTTCAACCTCTATCTCCCCTCAAAATACTTCTTACATTTACTCGCCAACAGCAGGTCTGGATCCTAGTATTGGATACAACAGTACCAGAGATAACTTTTCTGTTGAAAGAAAAAAAAATGCGACTGGTTCGTTTAATAATGACATGCGGAATTATCGTGCCAATAAAGATTGTTTAACGGTGAATGAGCTCAAAATTATGTTCCCTATAGTCGGTATTAGAAATTTGAACTGGGTCAAAGTTTCTCCCACGTGCAGACGTGTTTTACGGAAATTGAATTCCCATAATTCAATAGAAAGTGATTCCAATGTTCTAGATAACAATGGCAATAACGATGAAAATAAATATACTGTCAGCTATATTGAATATGTCAATGAACCCTCTTTACGATTGGATAACTCTCAAGATAAGAGTATATCACTAGACACCAATAGTGAATTGTCACCTCCACCATATTCACTGATTACCTCCCGCCGGTATTCTGATGAGAGTAGTTGTACTCTCAGCAAAAATACAGAAAATATTACTGTTTCTGAAGTCTGTTCACAAAAAATAGAATGCTTTCCACCTCCTTGTTTTGACAATAAAAAAAAGGAGATATTTTGTGACTGTGATATTGCTCAAAATTGTACCATATGTTTGGGTTCTTTTTCTTGCGCTGATTCTGTTCACTTGTTGCCATGTCATCATTTGTTCCATGCGGAATGTCTGAGTCCATGGTTTACTGCTGTACGTGCTGAGTGCCCTCTTTGCAAGTATGGTTACCGAGAAGAGGCAGAGAAACTTCGCTTAGTTTTTGTAGAAATGTTTACAAAACGCTGATTTGGATGTTACTTGGTTATTTTTATTATTATTATTATTATTATTATTATTATTATTTATTTTTTAGTAGTTATTTTTTTTTTATTTGGTTTGTTCGTATTCAAATGTGTATTCAATCTTATACCGGGCTGGCTGATCTCCCCGGCGTTCCACTAGTGCAACAAATCGAGCATTTACAAAAGGAGGCCGAACGCAGAGAAGCTGAATTGAAGAAACATTCACGAGTGAAGCAGTCAAAAAATGGAACCAACGTTGCAACTACCACCTACAATAAATTCAATCGGGGTAACAATAGCACTCCCCCCCACTCAAAACCTTCAACTTTACCAAGTAGGTATCGAACAAGAAAAATAATTTTAAAAGATAGCGATGATGACGACTCAAACTATGACAGCGACGACGATGGCGACGATGATGACGACGATGACGACGACAAAGACTCTGAAGAAGAGCTGATGGAAATTAAACAACCAGATGGTACCACAGTCACACGGATCCGGAAAAATAAAATACACCTCAAACAACGTAAAACCAAATCCAAAAAAAATAGAAAAGAAAACGAACAAGCAAACAAGACAGAAGAAGCAGGAGATGAAGAAGAAGAAGGTTATGTACTTTTTGCTATTTTGGATTATACACAACTTTTGATCCCCTTACTTTCAGTACACATTGTTCTTGACGTTCTAGTTCATGTCCAATATGCACAAGATGTCACATGGGAAAATGTGGGCGCACAAATTGAAATTCTTCAGCGTGCTGCTCTAGCCGCCCCCATTCTACTTTTTATGCATATATTCTTTGACCCTTTAAAAGACAAACGACTTTTTAGAATTCTAAGCTTTTTCGCTGCTACCTGTATAGGTATGTATCTTGTTTATATCGCAAATGAAGAAGGCTATTATTTTGTCATGAAGCGCGCACCTCCTTTAGGAACTATTTGGATCTGGCTTTTTATAATAATGCATTGGGCTTATGCAGCTGCTTCACTTGTAGTTGTTTTATTTTGGTCATGGCTTAAAGATTATAGTTTTTAAACTAAATAGTATAAGTAAAATTTAAATTTAAAATTAAAGAGTAATTATATCATATCATCGTAAAACATTTAATGTCATTAAAAAAAAGAAAAAAATTTAATACCTAGGACTATTACTACCACAACTTGGTGATTGCATCGATTCTAAATATAATTGTGAGAAATCCTCCTCAGGATTTCGTTGTGTATTAGGATAATCCTCATCATCACTATGACTATTCCCCCCAATTGAATTTATACTTCCATTTCCGAAATAATTGTGGTAGATTGGTAGTCTGGTGCTGTTTGTACTCAGATTATTATGAGCATAAATGACGCCCCCTGCAGATGGAATGGTATGAGATGTGCGTATGCCTACACCGAGACCCGCACTATTGGCTTGCAAAGGCTCTGCCAAATTTGTCTGAGCTAGTGTATTATTTCCTAAAGAGCTCATAGACATCGCGACACTACTAGTTATGCTATTTCGACTAACTTCACTAGAGTTTGAGTTTCGGCGTAGAAGCGGTACGGTTTCTCTAGCAACATCTGCATAATTGGGGGGATCAGTTGTGGGCACTTGGTTGCTTTCATCAGCATTCGCAGAAGGTAGGACTGACGATGCCAAAGAATTTCTACTTGTATTATCATGAATTGGAGGTGGCATCGAGGAAGATAACGTAATAGAACGAATTGTTCCAAGATCACTATCAGATGTCGATGTGCTTATGGAACTATCAGTCGAATTAAGACGTTGGAGAGGTTCTAAACGACTTGGCGAGGCTGGTGACAAAAGGGGATCCCCAAGAGCATCGTCGAATGAGGGGGGTAAACTAAGAGGTATATTATCATATACAGGAGAGGAAGCCATTTCTGATGAAACGGCACGAACGAGTGGAGATCCAATTTCGTTGACAGGATTCAAGTCTGAGCTTGGGAAAGCAGTTGTCTCAGAGCTTAAAGATCTATAAGGGCTCACATTATTGTAATTATAAAACTGCATTTCATTTTGATATTCCATCAAGAGCTGTTGATGGTACAAAAACCGTTGCTGATCCTCTTTGGGAATAGGACTACGCTCGTCGTAAAGGGGAAGTTCAATGCTTTCCGTCTTGCAATATTTTGAAAGCAAATGTATTGGTGTATCTATAAGAACCTCAAAATATCTTCGCTTGGAATCTGTAGAGTCTTTTTTAGACAAACGAAACGAAATATGGAGACGGTGTCTAACATGAATGTACGGGTTATGAATTGCATCAGGCCGCAGAAACTGAAAATATCTGCTATCTGGCGAAGGGGCGGTGAAATGATGAGAAGCAACAGAATCCCAATTGTCTTCACGCGAAACAAAGGGGAGGTCACAGGAAATCTCAGTAGTTGTTGAAAGCAATTCACCTATCTCATTGTCACAATCACGTGTAGTATTAACCAAGGATACATCGTCGTTAGAAACAGCATCATTCGCATTAGAGGAAGTTGAAGAACGAATAGGGTTGAGACTGGTGTCACCAGTGTCTGAAGTATGAGACGGAGAGGGGGAGCAAGCGTTCTTTGTGGGGGTACTGGAAGTGGTAGTGGCAGTAGCAGTGGCAGTGGCAGTGGCAGTGGCGGTGGTGGAAGTACTTGTATTGGAAACGGGAATCTTGAGATAATTTAAAAGATTTCCAGGGCTTGTACTAGTCTTTTTTTTGCTTTTCCCATTCTTGTGTTTTGAAGGGCCTTCAGTAGCCGATTGAGTAGATGGGGAGGTTTGTGCATTATTTTGATTTTGGTTGTCGGGGGAAGATTCGATAGAGCGTGCCTTTTTTTGAAATAAAGTGACTTTACGAACAGGATCGACATGTTGCAGCAATTCAGACTTTGCACAAATGTAGGTTACACTCTCAACAACTTGAACTCTAATGCGATGGACTTGAACTTTATCGATAGGAGTCAGCTTTATGGAGAGCGGGATGGAGGTACCAAGAGGTATATATTTTTTAGGGCACGTGATTTCATAGTGAAGATGATTGTCCCAGTCTCGGGAAATAGAAATAGGGGAATCTGTGGTAGAATCATAAGAGCTAGGCGGGCTTCGTACAAGAGTAACTTCGCGGTGGCCACTGGTGTTGAAACTAAAGCGACTGGACTTATTTACACGGGCCAAGAGATAATATCTTATAGTGCCATTACTGCATCTGGTAGTCTCGGCAGTTCTGGGATCGATAGCAAGGGTGAAGTGAAAAACATAGTCGCCAGCAGGATATAGAGTGGAACTGCTGCCATGAAGTGGGTTGAAAGTAGGAGAAAGCAAACCTCCGGGAGCATTATAATTGTCCTTGTTGAAGCCTTGCTTGAAATAAAGAGGAGTGAAAAAGGGAACTTGATTAAGAGAAATTAGTTGGGGCTCCGAGAAGCGACGCCTGTGAGTATGGGTATATTGGTGATGTGAGCTGCTATTGCTTTCATCAGAATCACTGTGGCCTAAGCTGGTTCGAGACGGGTCGACTGGCGGCAAAGGAGTTTTAAATTTGAGACCGGGTGTATTAATTTTTTTTGTAGATGGAGATAAAGGTGAGTGAGGAATTGCGGGAGCAACGGAAGGGCGTATGTAAGCTACATCAGCACCGAGTAGGTCTGAGGACACAACAGAGATGCCATCCAAGTTCACTATGGAAGTGGGAGAGGGCGCGTCAGGCTGACTAGGAACAAACTCCCAAGTGTGAGAGTTGATAAGCACCTCATCCTGAAATTCGGGGCCATGAGGGAGAGCTAAGCCGTAATCTTGACTATAGTTTGCCTCAAGCCAGTTTGATTTTGACTTTCCATAAAAGCGTAGCGATATGTTTTTTATTTTGGTAGGTTTCGAGATTTTCACGATAAGCGACCCTCGCAAAATTGCTGGCGGCATATCACCAGGAGTAGAATCAGGAGAGAAAGAAGAGCGAAGGAGATTGTTTACGTATTGGGGCTGGTCATTATAGGAGATGCTGCTACGGTGGTTATTGTGGGATTGCGATCTGCGAGAGGTGTGACGTTCTTGAGATGGGCTTTGGTTACGACGGCCAAAGCTGGGAAGACCAAGACTGTTGGATCTGTGACCGTGTCTTCTTCCGAGCCAGCCGCCACGACTGTGCGGCGTCTGGGATCTATTGCTGTCTTCATGATGATTGGTGGGACTGTGGTGACTAGTGCGGTTGCTTGTGGTATTGTCAGGCGAAATGGTAGGATGAATGTCAGGCATAAACTCGGCTGGTTCAGTAAAAGACGGGGGAGGGGAATAGTTTTCATTCAAGGGGTCGTTGACGGGAGGCGTGTTGCTAACAAAGGGATCGTTGGCAATGCCATTGTCATGTTCTCTATAAGTAGAAGGGCTGTTTACTTCGGGGTATGGAAGATATATGACATCTTCCTGAAGACTGAGCTGTAGCGAAATAGCCCCAGAATTCGAGGAGCCGATATGATGGGGGGTACCAATACAGTAGGGTGAGATGTCAAAATCTTGAGCAGAGGAGGTCGAGTGTTGCGTTGGATCGGAGATACTCGAAGAAGTGGGCGTCAGGGAAGACTGCGTTGTTGTTTGAGGCGAAACCGCGGGCATAGTTGCAGAATGAGTCCGTGATAAAGACACTGTCGGGCTTAAGGTGTTGGATATCGAATCAAACATCGTGACGGTTTGATAGTGAAGTAGAAAAAAAGAGGAGATGGGATGGTGATAATGGTGAAAATAGAAAAAAAGAAAGAAAAAAAAAAAAAAGATAAAAAAAAAATTATAAATAAATAAATAAATAAATAAATGGAGGTTTTGAGATCTCAGCATGGCAGGTTATGGCCGCCTGCGTGGCATAGAACCCCAAAGAAACTAAAAAAAAAAAATATCTTGGTCAAAAATCTCATTTCCGCACATGGGTTGATTTTTTTTTAGTGTGAAGCTCGGCATTCGACCGACCCCTCAGCAAATGAGCCAATGGTAACGCCCGGGACTGTTCGTGCTCCGGAAATGTGGGCCGCTATCGGGTATTTTTTTTTTTTCTATATCTTCTCCATTCTTTTTGTAGTCGGGTGCTTTTGGATACTACTTTAACCACCAAGTCTCGACGTTCGTTAAACGAGGCTTTTTTTTTTTTTTTTTTTTTTTTTTTTTTTTT
>JAKTYK010000012.1:0-25410 GCA_030578655.1 Magnusiomyces starmeri
ACAAAAATGAAATAAAAAAAAAAAAAAAAAAAAAAAAAAAAGGGTCAGAAACAATGCCAGCCAACATATTGGACGATTATTCTTATTATTATTATTATTATTTTTTGTGCTATTAGTAATATCTATTGGCAAACTGAGCAAACAGGCAACGCAAAAAAAAAAAACATGTGACAAGTATTATCACATGATACAGAAAATAATTGTAACAACTTTGTGTCACACATATATATATACATATACATATATATATATATGTAACACATGTGTAACAACTCTTGTAACATCTCCCCCATATATTTAACAACTTTAAAGTTTCCCTCGGTCGCTTTTTTTTTTGAGAGGGGGGGAAAAAAGACGGAGGTTCTCCACCTTCTAACAGCAATAAAAAACCCCAGAAATGAGAAAAAAAAAAAAAACCATATACAAATTTTTGTTACTATTATATTTTCATTATATAATTCCCCGTGTCAAAAGTGTGTTATAAATACACAAGAGATTTTTTTATTATTATTTTTTTTTTTTTATTTTTTTTTTTTTTTATTTGGTTTGCTTCATAATACAGGAAATTTTATTTTGTTTTTTTATTAAATTAAAGCTTTTTTTCTTTTAAATCTTAGAAGGAACAGAGTTGACACTGGTGATCTTGTCGTAAAGAAGAGTGGTCAAGAAATCACTATAAGTCTCATTGGTAATCTCAGGCTTGAGGTAGTTAGCAGCTTCAACAAACTTGTTGCCCTTAGGAGCATTGGCAAGAATCTTCTTGGTCTCTTCATCAAGAAGTCTCAAGACGTAGTCAGGAGTGACCTTGGTGCCCTCGGCAGTGACAACACCGTGCTTGACCCATTGGTTGAGTTGCGATCGAGAAACTTCGGCTGTGGCTGCATCCTCCATAAGCCAGTTAATGGGGACAACACCAACACCACGCAGCCAAGCCTCCATATAGTTAAGACCAATGTAAAGGTTCTTGCGGATACCAGCATCAGTAACCTTGCCACCAGGAATGTAAGGGTTGATGAGGTCACGGGCAGTGACTTCAACATCCTCGCGCAGGCGGTACATTTGGTTGGGTCCAGGCATGTGCTTGTTGAAAACTTCAAGAGCAATGTGGGCGAGTTGAGGGTGGGCAATCCAGGTACCGTCATGACCAGCAGTGACTTCTCTGAGCTTGTCCTTGTAGACACCCTCCATGGCAACCTTGTTGGCAGCCTCGTCGTTCTTGACGGGGATTTGAGCAGCCATACCACCCATGGCATGAACACCTCTCTTGTGGCAGGTTTGAATAAGAAGGTTGACGTAAGCGCTCATAAAGGGAACGGTCATGGTAACATCGGCACGATCGGGGAGAGTGAATTCAGGGTGGGCGCGGAACTTCTTAATGAAGGAGAAAATGTAATCCCATCTACCGCAGTTAAGACCAGAAGAGTGGTCTCTCAGTTCGTAGATAATCTCGTCCATCTCAAAGACAGCAAGAATGGTTTCAATGAGAACAGTACCTCTGATAGTACCGCGGGGGATACCAATCCAGTCTTGAGAAAGGTTGAAAATGTCGTTCCAGAGACGGGCCTCGAGGTGAGACTCCATCTTGGGGAGGTAGAAGTAAGGACCGAAACCTCTCTTGATAGATTCAACAGCATTGTGATAAAAGTAAAGACCAAAGTCAAAGATACCGCCAGAGATGGGCTCACCATCAACAAGGAAGTGGGCCTCGTCGAGGTGCCAGCCTCTGGGGCGGACAATAAGGGTGGGGATCTTCTTGTCGGTTCTAAGTTCATAAGACTTGTTGCCAATCTTAAGAGAGATGTTTCTGCGGACAGCATCGTAGAGGTTGACTTGACCTTGGATCATGGCGCTCCAAGTGGGGGCAGAGGAGTCTTCGAAATCGGACATGTAGGTATAAACGTCGGCATTGAGGGCGTTGATGACCATCTTTCTGTCGGTAGGACCGGTGATTTCAACACGACGGTCTTCAAGACCAGGAGCGGGCTTGGCGGCTCTCCAGTTGGGGTCGTCACGGATGTACTTAGTTTCGGGAAGGAAGTTGGGGAGCTTGCCGGCGTCAATTTCCTTTTGGCGTTCGACACGCTTAGCGAGGAGCTCCTTGCGGCGAGCGTTGAATGTTCTGTGGAGGGTAGCGAGGAAGGCGACAGCATCCTTGGTGAGAATGTGGCGGGCGTTATCAGGAATGTCGCCTCTGACTTGGACACCTTCGATGAGTTGAATTGTAGGAGCAACCATTTTGTTTGATATATTTATTTATGGAATGGGATATATGAAAATGTAAAAAAAAAGAAAGAAAAAAAAAATAAAAATTAAATATGTAGGAAAAAAAAAAAAAAAAAAATAAAAAAAAGTGGAAAAAAGATTAAAAGATTAAGGAGGAAGGTCTTTGTATTTATAGTTTTGTAGAAAGAAAGAAAGAAAAAAAAAAAAATAGCCAATATATCCGTGTCAAAAAATAAATAAATAAATAAATAAATAAATAACAAGTCTATATTTCCATACTAAGAAGGCTTTCCATTCATCCATAGTTTCCGCACAAAAATAAAAAATAAAAAAATTTTTTTTTCTTATTACTTACTAGAAAGTGTATCGGCCACTTCCATTGGCGGTACCGAAAGATCACTCGGCACATACACCGTGACTCATATCTGCTTCGGTCTTTCCTGCGATAAATAAGTCAATATAGTATTTGTATTTTCTGTAGAAACCGATAATATATATATATATAGTCAAATGAGGCAGATCTGGGGTAAACCTAGGTTGGTATGGATCTCGCTTGAACCGAGTAATAGTTCAACCTCCTGTACCTTCCCAACTTGAACACAAGCCAATTAAAAAATAAAAAAATAAAAAAATAAAAAAATAAATTCTTGAAACCCAGTAGCAGGTTGAATTTTTATGTTTTACTGTCATTTGAGAGACGATTGTCTGGCAATTGAATGTTTCTAGATCATTGGGTTCTTTTATTTTTTTTTATTTTTTTATTTTTGTGTGAGTATACATACTTCAGCCAATCAGAAGATTCCATGCCCAGTTTATATATATATATATATATATTTTTTTTTTGATTTTGCGGGGAGAGCATGCACCCACGGATATATTGTTTGTTTGTTTGTTTGTGGTGTGGTTATACATACATACATACACACACACACATTGTGGTTATCGCCAAACTCTATTTTCGGCAGCCACCCCGGGTTTTACTACTACCACTGTTGTTATATATTAACAAGACAGGACAAGACAAGACGGTAACCCTGAGACCGAGGATCTTAATTGGTTTTTTTTTTTTTTTTTGCCTTTTCACTTCTATGTTTTTTCCTTTTTTTTCTTTTTTTTTTGGATCTTCGATCAATTTCATTTTATATATATATAT
Organism: Magnusiomyces starmeri; assembly: GCA_030578655.1. Classification (NCBI taxonomy): domain Eukaryota; kingdom Fungi; phylum Ascomycota; class Dipodascomycetes; order Dipodascales; family Dipodascaceae; genus Magnusiomyces; species Magnusiomyces starmeri. The sequence goes on from JAKTYK010000012.1 coordinate 3,377, forward strand.
ATATATATGTTCTTAAATTCTCTATCTGATGCTTATTATTGTTGTTGTTGTTGTATTTTCCAGCCTCACTCCAAACCTCGGTAGTTTCACATGTCTGGTTGTCTAAGCGACACCGACAGGGGTGATGAGGTTATGGTCCCGAGTTGCTAGTCCGTTTCGCCTCCTTTTTTTTTTCGTTTTGGCGTAGGTGGCATCGCTTTTTCCCGTATTAACCCTGTTACACGGTACCATCCTTTAGCGCACTTTTTTTTTTTTTTACAAAAATGAGGCTGGGCTATTTTCGGACCACATCTTTAAACCTGGGTTCACTGGTTATGTAATCATGTTGACTAATATATATATAAAATGACATATAATTAGTCATCTTCTTCTAAGCACTATCACCTTTACAGTATCATTATTATTATTATTACTTTTTCCTTTTTTTCTTTAATTCTCTCTTTCTTTGCTTGATTATTATTGCCACACCTGTCTCTTTTTTTTTTTTTTTTTCTTTTTTGCTATTCATTATTCATATGACTGTTATCAAATCTTATACAATAATTCATTTTTCATCATGATCCATTCGGTTTTGGTCGGTAAGTATGTATCAACTTTTATATCACTGTATTCTATTAATTGATTTCTTTCTTTGTTTTGTGCTTTATTTTTTGTCGTGTTCTTATTCTTATTGCTGCATCCATCCATATTATATCCATATTATCTAACATTTGATATTTCGTGCAACAGTCAACACTAGCGGTTTACCGCGATTAATGAAATTCTACACCCCCGTGGATCTCCAAACACAATCGCTTCTTCTAAAACAAGTACATTCGATCTTATCTACTCGGTCGTCAAGGCAATGCTCTTTTCTCACACCTCCACCCCTGCTCGAGGGTATGGAAGACATTAGAGTCATATATCGACATTACGCTACACTATATTTTGTATTTATCGTTGACGAACAAGAATCAGAACTAGGCATTCTTGATCTCATTCAAGTTTTTGTCGAATCTTTAGACCGGTGTTTAGAAAACGTTTGTGAGCTCGACCTGGTCTTTGGCTGGCAGATTATGCAAACGGTTCTTGGTGAAATAATTCAAGCAGGAATGGTTGTGGAAACAAACATTAGTAAAATACAGGCTGCTGTCGAGGAGGTTAAAAATGGTCAAGGTTATGGCTCTGATTTTGGTCCATTGGAAGGTTTAAGTGGAAGTGCTAGCACCCTTAGAGGATCGGCTCAACGGGCCTTAAGTTCGGCTACTTCGGCGTTCCAAGCAATTGCAAGAGATGGAAGAATGTGGCCAGGTCGGTAATCTCCTATATATTTATATATATTAATGACAACCCTTTAATGAATATAGATGAATATTAAAGATATTTTCTTTTCATATTTCAAAGACTCGTTATGAAATATGTGCAATGTAGTTTCCACATTCTTTTTTGTTACATATATTTGTTACATTATTGTTACATGCTGTGTAATACTTTTCTATTTGTTTACTTTTTTTTTTTTTTTTATGAAAAAAAAAAAAGTTCTGAATTTTTTTAACATTAACATATCTCCCTTATTTTTTTTTTATTTTTTTTTTTAATTTTTATTCATTCCATTTCTTTCTATCTCATTTATTTCATCTAATCATATAACCTGTATCTCCATAAGAATGCAAAATGCCCTCGCAGTACGAAAACATATATTTTAATCAATCCCGGGTCCCGGGTATTGTCCGACTAAACCCTCAGGGTTTAGGCTGGAAAGCAATTGAAGTTAAGAGCAGAGGAGGAAGCATCAAAACACCAGAAACATTCTTGCTTCCAGCTGAAGAAGTCCACGCTGCATACTGGAGTCGAGCTGCTCGAGGCTATGAGATTCGAGTCCAAACACGTACCAAAGGTGCCCTTCAGTTAGACGGCTTTGACCCCGAAGATTTCAACGCATTAAAGTCTGATTTCAGCAAACTGTACAACGTTCCCCTCGAAGTTAGAGATCACTCTCTCAGGGGTTGGAACTGGGGTAAAGCTGACTTTGGCAGAAACGAGCTCTCTTTTGAAGTCGGCGGGAAGCCTGCTTTCGAAATTGCCTACGCCGATGTCAGCAATTCTAATTTTGTCGGCAAGAACGATGAAGTCGCCGTCGAATTCAATCTGCAATCCGGCAAAGAACGCGTCAAGGCGGGTGACGAACTTGTCGAAATTAGATTCTACGTTCCTGGACGAGTAATAACAAAGAACGACGAAGAAGAAGGCGATCAAACCGAAGATATCAAGGAGATTGAAGGCGAACAGAGTGCCGCTAGCGCGTTCTACGAATCTCTCAAAGAAAAGGCTGAACTCGGCGATGTTGCAGGCGAAGCCATTGTTTCTCTTACTGAAATTTTGTTCTTGACCCCGAGAGGTCGTTATGACATCGACATGTACCCGACATCCTTCAGGTTGCGTGGTAAAACTTATGACTATAAGATCCAATACAAAAACATTCAACGCCTATTCTTGCTTCCTAAGCCTGACGAGATTCACAACCTTTTGATTTTACAATTAGACCCCCCTCTTCGCCAAGGTCAAACACGATACCCATTTTTGGTCACACAGTTTGATAGAAACGATATCCTCACAGTTGACTTGAATATTGACGACGATGAGTTTGAAGCAAAATACAAAGACAAGCTAAAGAAACGATACGATGAAGCTACCGATGAGGCTGTGGCTCATCTGTTCCATGGGTTGACTGACCGCAAAATGATCGTTCCTGGAAAGTCCTTCAATAGTACACATCCAGGTATCTCCTGTTCTTTAAAGGCTAGCGAGGGTTATCTCTATCCCTTGGAACAATGTCTATTGTTTGTTCCCAAGCCTACTGTTTACATTCCCCTTACCGAAGTCTCTAGCGTCACATTCTCTCGTATTGGCAAGACTTCATCATCTCGTACTTTCGATATGACTGTTCACTTAGGGCCTGGTGGCGGTGAACATCAATTCTCCAACATTAGCAGAGAAGAACAAGACGAAATATCAAACTATATCAAACTCAAGCGCATTCCCATTGAAATGGACTTGGGTGATCAACCAATCATGTCTTCAATGGTTGTTGATTCGGACTCTGATGGCGACGCTGATATGGTCGATAGAGGTTCTGCCGACGAAGATGAAGAGAGTGTCGATGAAGATTTCAGAGCTGAATCAGAAAGTGATGTTGCCGAAGAATTTGATTCTAATCATGAAAGTAGCGACTCGGATGATGATGGCGAGTTTGATGATGACTCTGAAGAAGAAGAAAAGCCCGCAAAGAAAAAGCTCAAGAAATAAATAATTTAATCTATTTAATAAATAATTAAAATTAAAATATATACAAGGTATTTACGTTTAAATTTATTTTGATATATTCAACACTTTTTTTTTTTTTTCTTAACAACCGATACTTTGATACGCATCTTTCCATTTTGGTTTCAACCTGTCAAAATTGTCCTTATAAAGAAAAAAAAAAAAAAAAAAAAAAAAAAAAAAAAAAAAAAAAAAAAAAAAAAAAAAAGCTTATGTGACGTATATAATGAAACGATATTGAAACATTTGTTCAAAGTCAACATATCTATTTGTCACTATCTTTTAAGAAATATCATACTCATTGTAGAAATTTTATAAGGATCACAATGATAAAAAAAAAAAAGTGATTTTTCTTATTTTTACTTATTCTCAGCATCTATTTTTAGAGCCTACGGAACTTATTTTGTCGATGCCCACGATACCTGCAAATAAACTTTTTAATGTGTGAAAAATAAAATAAAATAAAATAAATGCTGAATCAAACAGGTTTCACTTTTACTTCACCAATATCAATAAATAATTAAAGGATTTCTACCAGTTATTTGTGTGTTTTTTTTATCGTTGGTTAATCGGACCAATATATATATTGTATTTTGATTCACGGAATAGCCTAGAAGTTAATATAAGATTGAACAACTTATTTTATTTTTTTTTTTTTTTTTTGGTCAACATAATTTATAGATACAAATACCAAAAAAATAAAGTAAAATAAAATAAAATAAATGACAAAAAGTAGAATCTTTTTTCGTTCCTTCTCGTCTCAATATTTTTTTTTTATTTTCAAAAAAAATTAAAGAAAAGATATCAAAAATAATAAACAAAATCTTATACATATTTACGGTCCAGAAATTCATGCAGAAAATAAAAATTGTTTTTCGGTGATAATAATCTACAAACGAAAAGCATTTTGGATTTCGCAAAAAAAAGAAAAAAATTTTTTTTCTTACTTCGCTAACATTAACAATTCTAGAGAAAAATATGTAAGCGCAATTGTTGGTTTTTTATTAATTAGCATTCTAGATTTTTATGCTGTTTACTTTTCTAGATTTTTATGCTATTTACTTTTAAATGGTCAATTTGAGGATAAAAAAAAACTGCTCCAACAATGGAAATTTGTCATTATTCAATCATCAATAATAATCGACGAATATGATGAATAGCTTTTACTTGGAAAAAGAAAAAAAAAATTGTGAATAATAGAAGAGCTTAAAAGAAAAAAGCTTATAAAGTATATTTGTTACATATTAATTAATAATTAATATCTAGTAATTCTATTACGTGGATATGTACCCCTAAAAAACGTCTGTTCCTGAATTTCATTCCGTGTATCTTCTATTGATTTTTTTTATTAGATTTTATTTTCTATTGTTTTTTTTTTCTTCATGATACTGAATATGTACTTTTTTTTTTCTTTTTTTCTATAAGGCTGTATGTAAATATGCTATACATCGGTCAGCCATCAGAGTTTAACCTTAAGTTAATATTCATTAACATTATGTAGATGGCTTAGTTGTCCATTTATTTCAACTTATAGACCAACGGCTCAAAGGTTTTGGTCCAAAACAATGTAAGGTAATATATAAAATATTTTTTATTGTAATTTACACATGTAAATTGTCTTTTATAATCTTTTATTTTTTTTATTCAATATATTTGAATGTTCACTTTTGGGTTGCTGGTATTCAATAATAAAAGTAATTATGTATACTATAAAAAAATAAAAAAAATAAAAATAAAAAAGGTTCGAAACATGAAGATGGGGTCTTGTTCTTATTTAGACCCTTAAAAATGTCATTTAAGCTTCTTGATTACTGATTTGGTTGCATTAATATTAACGTTTAGAAAAAAAAAGTTCACATATATTCATATTTTTTTATATCTTTTACGAGATATTTTGTTTGAAAGGAACACAGGAATGGAAAGATTATTATTATTAAGACCTGTATACTTTGATAATAAAAAAGGTAAATTCACCTTGACGTATTTTGGAAAATGATATATATATAAACAATTAAAAAGTATCCCTTTTTTTTCCCCTTTTTTTTCGTCTCCTTTTGATCTTTTTGCACATTTCTTTCACTTCGCGTATATGGTTCTTCAATCTTCCAGTTTATATCATTTCTTTCGACTCTTAATTTTTATCTCTCTACTTTTTTGCCGTCATTTAAATTTTGAATAATTTATTATTCATTCATATACATATGCAAGCTCCATAGATTACTCACTAATTTATAATTCTATAATGACTTATAAAAAAATATAAATACCACAAAATCAATACAATACCATACTTGTCCATAGAAAAAATATATATATTTGTTTTTTTTAAAGGTAAGCATACCAAAAATAAAATAAAAAAACTTTTGTAAAATTCAAAAAGTTCTTTGGAATGCATTTATTTTTTTTTATTTCATTTTTTAACTAACGCCATTTCGTTTCATGTCGTTACAAAACAGCTAATCAGACCTTCATTATTCTTTTAAAACACATACAAAGCATAAAACCTTAAATATATAGTCAAATTTATCTTTGAAAAAAAAATGGCCACCACAAATACAAATAATGGTGGAGATTCTAGTAACAAAGGATGGATAGCTGCGGTTGTGGTCCCAATAGTCGTTATTATAGTGTTGGGTATCTTGATTTACTTTTATTTAAGACATCCGAAGGGCAAAAAAGAAAATAGACGTGAAAACAACCTGGAAAGTAATTATCACGGAGCTCTACAACAACCTCAAAGATCTCATGTTGAAACAGAACAGAGTTACCTCAATGGACCCCAAAGATACTATGAAAAGAATTCTGCGACTGAGACGAATGGGACCCAAAACAATAAAAAAAATACTAACAAATACAAGAAATACAAGAAAAATAACAGCTCTATGTCTGAACCAGTAAATGATGTAAGCCCTATTCAACCTCCTCCACCTACTATTTTACGATCGAATTCCAGAACAACAAGAATACAGCCATTGGTTTTAAATTTACAGGAAGATTCACCCACCTTTCCTTCGATATCCCAAATAAATGAAACATTATTGCAACCCCAGCCAGAAACATCAAATACTTCCCAGAAAGTTCAGAAAAATAGATTTGAAACTTATAAAGATAGAACCATCAACAACAACAATCATAGCAACAGCAACAGCATTACCGATTTGAATAATGATAAAGACCATAACCAATTTCTTGATAATACGCTACGTGGTCTGGATGCAAGTGCTCCTTCTTTACAATATCCAGAAAACGTTCAAATCCTCGGAAATCTTTACAACAGTAACTCCAATCCTAGGTCAGACATGCGTTATGCTGGTGCTGGAAATGCAGAACCAATTAGCTTAGGGCCAAGATCTCAAGGTGAAACTGGCTATAAACAACAAAATAATAGATACCGAGATAACCGCGCACCCATTTTAAACAATCCTACAAGTGCAAATACTTTTGATTCAAATACAGCCCAGAATAATAATAGACTTCATAAACAAACAGCAACTAATGGTAACGGTAAATCCATCTCAATATTTGACAAACTCAAAGCTCGTCGTCAAAGTGTTACCGGGTTCCGCTATGAAAACATGAATTCCCCTAATGTTGCTGCAGATATTTACTATACCAGTGATAGAATTCCTGGATCAACAACTTTTGCCGGCTTTGATAATACTGCTATTGCCGGTCCTTCCTTACTTGACCCTAAAAATGGTTATTTGGGTAAAAGACAAAACAATGCTCATTATAATCAAGGTGCGGGTGCAAATACAATTACTACTACTACTACGGCTCCTGTCATCCCCTATCATATAGGATCGACTGCGCCAAGTTCAAGACAGGTTACAACACCAACTTTGGCAACAACATCTATGATAACTACAGCAGCACCAGTAGGAGCACCAACAACAACAGTTACCCCATCTGCAGTAGTTTCATCAACAGCAGCATCATCCGCAACAGCATCATCCACAAATTCAACACCTTGGGGCTTAAAAACAATTGTAAAAAAAAAGCTAGGTTCCAAAAAAAATTTAGCAGCAGATGATCATGAAGCTTATAGATATGACCAGCATTATATTTCACAGTCTTCACCTATGGAAAGAGGCTCTACGGGTCAATCAAGTGAAAACAAACGTTTTTCTCTCGAGCCCTTTTCGAAACACGGATCAACCCAGCATTCATCAACAACTGAAAGTTCCACCCAACGACCAAAAAGTGTACCCTTAACAACTGTTCCTAGTTCTCAGCCTCCAGTTCTAAATATTGAATTGCCAAGGTTATCCTTTAGATCCAGTTCTATTTACTCATCAGAATCTCCCAATTTAGACACAAACTCTTTGAGCTCTGTCTATGGCCCATCATTAAACCAACAAACAATTATAGATTTGCAAAATCCTTATATTTCTAGAGTCAGTTCACATAGATCTCATAACTCTGAATTTCTATCTTACGGAATATCTAAAGACCCATCAGTTTCACAACCTTTTTATGGTACCCCTAAACCTGCAACAAATGCCAAGCGGGACCGGGACCAAGAAAATATGTCAAAACAAAATGAAAATACTTCTTTTCCAATGCCCTTTATAGTCAATGCTCCAGGAGGTGGGCCGCCGCGCATTTCTTTTAGTATTAATGGGACATCAGGGTTGTTTGGTGAATATTTAGAACCCACCACAGCATCCACACCCGTTAATACTGTGTCTAATAACAACACTGTACCCAATAACAATGTTTCTAACACTACCAATAACAACAATGTTAGTAATGGGACAGTAGCATCGGGATATTTTAAATCAACACTGTTACCCTCTACCAGCAACGATATGGAATCGGTTAACTCCTCAATTTACTCTAACATTAATGTGACTTTTTTAGAAGAATTTGGACCCATTATTTCTAAATTCAATGGAGGAGCACCCTCTCGTAGAGTTTCATCTTCGTCTTCTTCAATACCTCTTAGTAACAACAACAACAATTCTTCCAACACTCCTGATAATCGAACAAATAATTCCTATGCTGGAAATGGAGTTCGAAGCTTAGATCCCCAAGCTACCTTTAATAGCACGTCAGTACAGTCCAAAAATGGCAACTCTTTCACCAATTCTCAAAAAGAAAACTCCGATACGCATAATAACGCTTCTATGCATCTTAATGGATCTACAGCTATAAATTCTTCAAAACTTAATGGTACTACTGATAACAATAACAATACCAATAGTAATAGTAAGAGTAATAGTAGTAATAACACCAATACTAACAGTAAGCCAGAAAATCAATATACCTCTTTTTCTCAATTTCCGTCACCCATGGCTTTGGCACCAATAAATCAAAATTCACCGAATCAGCCGGCACCCAAATCAAATAACCCCTTCCAATTACCGCCATTACAACTTGGCTCATACAGTCCCCAAAACACAAACCAGCCATCCATACTTGCAGTCACACAAATCAACTATGGCACCCCGGACATGCACCAAAACTTAAAGTCCAATCGGTCATTGGCGTTAGCAGCACCTACAACTTTCAACCCGAATTCCAATTCTCAAACGAGTTTTGGCTCGAGAGCTCTGGAATATGTAAATGGATACAATACTAATAACATACCCTCGTCACCGAAAATTGTTCAACTAGATTCTCCCACAAGTGCCCCAACTGTTGACGATTCTGAGCACTCACAGGCGTATGCCACCGCTGGGGCTGGATTAGGCTTGGTCACCTCGCCACAGCGAAATTCAGGCCTAAGTTCTAATAGTGATAGCGCCTTATCTTATCCGTCTAATCAGGTTCTGAAAAATAAAGAAAGCATGCTCTCGGTTGCTTCTATGAAAACTGCCAGGTCTTTTGGAAGCAAGCCTGGGACTCTTTTAGATATGACCTATACTCCACCATTCGCACCTTTTACTCGGGATAGAAATAACAGTATAAATAGTAACGAGAGTAATGCAAATAAAAGTGAAGGAATTAAACGGTATTTTTCATCGAGTATTAATACCAGCCCTGCTACACGGCTATTGAGCTCTAAACAAAGTACTCAGTTTTTCCGTGATAATAGTAATGGCGGAGCTGGCAGTGGCATTCCAGCTATGACATCGTTTGTCACCGCAATTAATATGGAAGAATCCAACGAAGATCTGTCTTCATTTGGGGTGCCAACAGTCTATCGATCGGCTGTTTCTCTGGGGTCTTATGATAGCGAAAATAATGAGGGCAACGAAATGTTACCTCCAGTACCTAGACTACCTTTAGAGTATAGTAAGAGTGAAAGCAGTGATAAGACCAATAACAGACAGCTGTTGTTAACTACAAAAAAGGAAAGCTCTCAGCAAAATGAACCAATTTCACTTACAGCTTCTACCGGATTTCATACTTCAACACTAGATCCTATGATAATTAACCAAAATTCAACGTCTTCTTCTCAAACCCCTCCCTCCACTTCAGCTGCTATGAATACAAGTCGTACAGATACTTTTATAACTGAAAATGGTTCATACGGTGGCACGGGATTAACCAATACTAATGGCCACGCTCATATGATTAATTCAGGAGTTGTTACGAATGAATCAAAAGAAAATAAAAATTTTGTGGAAAAGCAACAACAACAACAACATTATGGTCATTTACAAACCCCATCGTTAGATTCTCATGCTTCCGCTTCACCTTCAATGGCTTCTAATATATCTGACACCGAACCACGATTTAAAACGTTAAACACCATAAGTGTAACGGGGGATGACTGCATGTCCAACATTTCCCAAGAATCACAAGAAGGGGACCTAAAAAATGGAAAGAACTTTAAGTTTGAGAGTGGGGGATCATTGTCGGGAGAATCTAGCACTAAGAGCATAGCTTCTAATACATCAACGGATATGAATAAATTACTAAAGTTTTCGCCTCAACAACAAAAGCAACTTCAACTTTTGAATAAGAGCTCTTCATCGCCTTCCATTCATCAGGAATCCTCTTCATACTTGAGCAACGGGAATCAATCCGGGTCTTTTAGTAATGGGAACAGCGAAGAAAATGGATCACAGGTTTATTTAAATTCGCCTCAAATCATGCAAACTCTCTTCCCGTCGGGGGCAAGAAAAGACCCCGCTTTCCGTGCATTATCTTCGTCATCCACGACTGCTACTACCATAATGGCAACTGGGAAAGCTGCTACTGCTGCTGACAGACCTAGAAAAGGAATAACCGGAGGATCGTCTCCTCCCCTCCCGCCACCACCACCACCACCTTCGTCATCTTCTGCTTCTGCTTCGTCTTCTTCTCGCCGCCAAATCACACCGGTGTATGAAGACATCTCGCTTTCGGCACAGCCGACTAGACCTGATCCCGGGTCAATTCCGGTTACTGCTTTTTCGTCGAGGCAAGAAATGAAACAAGAAGATGAAGACAATGAAAGTGAGGCCAGCAAACTGAAAAAGATTCGAGAAATTCACGAAGACTTGGTAACTTCCAAGAGATTGCAAAACGCCAAACACTACCCTGAAGCTGTTGAAGTTAATTCAGTGACTCCTGTAGAAAGTGAGCATGCTTCAATAGTTGAGGGGAGTGGCGGAGGCGGAGGAGCTTGGTCATTGATCGATGGAGAGCATGGGTATTCTAAGCACCATTTGAGTGCTTCGCCATCTCTGGTATCTGTATATTCATCAGCGCCCTCTATTTCGTCTAATATTCAAAAACGTCCGAGCTTGGGACCAAACAAGGGGAAAAAACCATCTTTGGAATCCATTGGCAGTAGCGTTCCATCTGCCCCAAACATCGGTAAGCCACAAGCCACAAAGCTTTCACATGGGCCGTATTCCTCGCTGGGTCAATCCACAACATCCTCTTTTATTACTGCACAGCTACCCAACACCACTACTGATGGTTTAGAATCAAATACTTCTAAAGGAACTATAGCAAATGCTAACAATATTAAGGCTGTAGCAGCACCAGCAACATCATCAACATATAAAAATGAAGCCGCTATGAGTAAAACCTCAACAAGTCAACAAGGCACGTTATTACCGCCATTCGCTTCGTTGTCTTCGTCATCGACATCGTCTCCAATGCCAAATGAAAATGGAATTGCAGCTTCTGCGGCGCTGAAGAAAAATAGGGCTCATCCCAAAAATACAGGTCAGGGTAATAATGTTCCTTCAAATAGACCTGGATCGGGTGCAGCAGGTGCTTTACAATCTTCCAAGGGCCCAGTTTCGCCAAACTTTGTTCACAACACACACTCCCTGTCGTCTACGTCTTCGTCTCCCTCCTCATCTGTCGTTTTGCCCGGAGTGCCATCGAACTCATTAAATTCGGTTAATTTAAATAGTCCCGGTTCTAACGTTATAAACACCGGAAATGGCAATGGGACGCAATTATCCAATCGAGCTTCGTCACTATCCATGTCTTCTCAATTGTCGGGAGCTGACTCCACAATCTCAAGTGTTTCTTCGTCGGGACAGCTGTCTGAGCGGCGAGAAAGTTTGGTACATCGGTACTCAGTTTCGTCAATAACAAACAGTAATGCTAACGGCGGAATGACATCGTCTGGGGTATCAAATAGATCGTTTTATTATAACGCAAACGCCAGTAGTAGTAGCAACCACAATTCGCCCATTCTCCCGGTGAACTCGAACATGGTGCCAGTGAATATTCAGCAGCATCCAATGTCATCTCCGCCTTATGGAAGCAGTAATTGGAATTCCAATAATAATGGTAGAATCATGACGACCAGGAACAGCGTTGGATCGCTGTCGTCTTCGTCAAACATAGCGTCCAATATTGGCTCTAGTGGACAAGGAATAGGAATCAATCTTAATAGTACTAGTGGGGCCGATTCATCGATCCCCATGTACATGAATATGTCGAACCCACAAGGATCAATCTATTCTTCTCGAAGTGGAGAAGGAAGAGGAGACAGTATTGAAAGTTTGGGCCCAGAAATGGGGGGGAGTGGCCACAATAATGAACAGGGCTTAACCTCCAATCACAGGTACAAGGGGTCTGGCACAGCGTCGATACATTCCGGCACAAGTTCTATGTCGTTGATCAGTGAGGAGAAAAAGAAGAAAATGAAGGGAGGAGAAAATGAAGCATTGTCGAGCAAAACAGGTGGCAGCAGCAATACAAAGAAGAAAAAGGTGTTTTCGAAAGAGGCCATGAGAGTGATAAATACAACGAAAAAGCTGCCAAAGACGCCGGAGTCGTCGGTGTCGTTGATTTCGTCGTCTAACGCCTCGCTGGGCTCCACAACCACGTATTCGTCATCCTTCTCGTCGTCCATTGTGGGCGCCAGCACAAACAATATTAGTCACCATTCTCCGTGGAACCTTTTGGGCGAGCCGTCGCCTCCTCCTCCTATCCCCATCCCCAAGTCGAATCACGAGGGCTCGGACCGGCCGCTATCTCTAGTTTCCACGGCTTCTTTGGTATCATCAGGCAAAAGTAACCGGAACTCGTCAGCATTTGAAGAGGACGAGAATTCTAAGCATGAGTTTATTTCCAACAATTACCATGGTGTTAATGGAGGGAATGGAGACAACCAAAACGGATCGATGGAGGGTAAAAATAATGCAGCAGATTTGGCGGCAAGCAAACCACCATCGCAGGCATCATTGGTTGCCGCAGTGGCCGCAGTTTCTGCGGCCGCAGCATCCTCGTCGGTAGCATTTTTGACTCCCTGTAACACGCCGCCGACACCCGACAGTATAGCTTACGGGGGAGGGAACCGCTCAGGAACGTCGTCTTCGGCATCCAACCCAGTGTCCAATACGGGGTCCCGAGCTAGTTCTGGATCCGGCTCGAGCGCTGTATCGAAAACAACAAACCATTCTGGGACCTCGCCGCTAGATAAATCTCGCCTGACCAAGGTTCCGTCTCCATCGGAAATAGATGAGGGAGACATAAGCAACAGCCCGTCAGCATATTCCAATCAAAATTCATCTTCGCCAGAGAGTATATCATCCCCATCAAATTCATATCAATACACGACAACCCAGCAGCGGCAAGAACAGTTGCAACAACAACTACAGCAACAACTACAACTACAATTACAACTACAGCGGGAACAGCAACAGTTACAGCAACAGCTACAACATCAACATCAACAGCAACAGCAACAGCAACAGCAACAGCAACAGCAACAACAGCAACAACAATATCCATCACCTCCACCATCAGCTTCGTCATCTTTCCCTTCCTACACACACCCATCAGCTGTATCATACACTCCCCAGCAACAGCAGTACCAGTACTATAGACCGCAATCGCAGTTCCCACTGTTCCGACTGCACGAGGAAACCGAGGAAGAAGACGACGAGGACATGGCGCTGCCTCTTTCCCGGAAAAAGAAGCCGCAGGTCCACATCTCGCAGTACCAAGCGCGAGTAAAAGTCCCGTCGACCATTCCTCAGCTGCCCAAGTCCAATTGGTTTTCCAACAATAACGGGGCCGCCAAGATGGGCTATGGAGCCTCCAACAACGAAGACAACGAAAACGAACACGAAAATTTAAGCGAAAACGGAAACGGAAACGGAAACGGAAACAGAAACGGAAATGATACCAGCAACGAAAATTTAAACGAAAACGAAAATGAAAATGAAAATGAAAATGAAAATGAAAATGAAAATGAAAATGAAAATGAAAATGAAAATGAAAATGAAAATGAAAGTGAACCGGGGGACAGTAATTTGCATCTTCAATATACACATGTCCCGGCGGCGTCCACCTCGTCAGCAAGCTCGACGGCGTCCACAAACGTGTACCGCGTGCTCCGCAACTACACGCCCAGCCTGGACGACGAGATGGAGCTGGTGGCCGGCGACTTGCTCATCATTCTGCACGAGTTCGACGACGGGTGGTGCTTCGCGAGACTCGTGTCGATCCAGAGCCGGGCCTCGGGCACGTCGTCGTCCCACGACTCGGCATACATGTCTTCCAGTGCCCAGCTGAATGGCGAAAGCGGCGCCTCTGCTGCCTCGGCCGGCGCAACAACTGCCGCCAACTCGAGAACAGAGCGTGTGCTCGAGGGAATCTGTCCACGGCTTTACATCAGCCAAACACCAGAGTCAATTTATTGAAAAAAGAACAGAACAAAAGAGACAACAAATATAAAATACCGCTTTTCATAATATCTCATTCATGTTTTTTATAATATCTCATTTCATGTATATATATATATAAAATTAAAATTTTTATAGTGTAGAAAAAAGTAATACACGTTTTTTTTTTTTGTCTTATCGAACAAAACAACCTTGAGTTTTTTTTTTATTTTATTAAAGATTTTGAGTATCACACCACTATTATATTTTTTTTTTTATTTTTTTACATTTGTTACCAATTATACATAGACGTATATATCAGTTTAAATAGCAATAGAAGAGTGGAACTTGGGGCCAGCATAGATGGCCTTGTCACCGAGTTCCTCCTCGATACGGAGGATTTGGTTGAGCTTAGCAAGACGCTCGGATCTGGCAGGAGCACCAGCCTTGATTTGACCAGATCTAAGACCAACAGCAATGTCGGCAATGGTGGTGTCTTCGGTCTCACCAGATCTGTGGGAAACCATGACACCCCAGCCGGCAGCATAAGAGTCCTTAGCGGCTTGGATAGACTCGGAAAGAGAACCAATTTGGTTGACCTTTAACAAAAGAGCATTGGCAGCCTTCTTCTCAATGGCAGTCTTGATACGGATGGGGTTAGTGACAGTCAAATCGTCACCAACAATTTGGAGACGGTCAGAGACCTTCTTGTAGAAGTGGGACCAAGTGTCCCAATCATCTTCAGCAAAAGGATCTTCGAGAGAGACAATGGGGTACTTGTCAATAAGTCTAATGTAGAGGTCGCTGAGTTGTTCACCAGTGAGCCACTTGCTGGGGTCAGAGTTGGGGTTCTTGAAGTCTAAGTCGTACTTGCCCTCCTTGTAGAATTCGGAAGAAGCAGCATCAATGGCAATGGAGACCTTTCCGGTATAGCCAGCCTTTTCAATGGCCTCAGTGATGAGGTCCAAAGCTTCCTCAGCGGTTTGGATATCAGGAGCAACACCACCTTCATCACCAACATTGCCAGCAGAAGTGCCGTACTTCTTCTTGGCAAGGGACTTGAGGATTTGGTAGACCTCAGCGCCAGCACGGAGAGCCTCAGAGAAGGAAGGGAATTCAAGAGGAGCAATCATAAACTCTTGGATGGCTAATCTGCCACCGGCGTGGGAGCCACCGTTGAGAACGTTTTGGAAAGGAACGGGGAGAACGTATGGGGCAGGAGTTCCGGAGATTTCGGCAATGAAGGCGTAGAGAGGGACACCCTTTTCAGCGGCACCGGCCTTGGCGGCGGCGAGAGAGACACCGAGAATGGAGTTGGCACCGAGCTTGGACTTGTTGGGGGTGCCATCAAGGTCATTGAGGAACTTGTCAATGGCAGCAAGGTCAGTGACAGGGATGTTGGCCTTGATGAGAGCAGGAGCAATGATTTCGTTGACGTTCTTGACGGCAGTCAAAACACCCTTACCGCCCCAGTGAGACTTGTCACCGTCACGGAGTTCGAGGGCCTCGTGGACACCAGTGGAAGCACCAGAGGGGACAATGGCACGGAAAAGACCCTTTCCAGTGGAAAGTTCGACTTCGACAGTAGGATTACCTTTAAAAAAAAAAAATAAAAAAAAATTAGAATTTATTGATTAATAGATTAAACCAGCGAGGAAATAAGCAATTGAGTTCAATAGAATCCAATATCCATTAAATCAATTAGTCAATTGATTAATGGAATCGATCAATCAATCGATCAATTGGTTTAGAATTGGAAAGAGACGTACCTCTGGAGTCGTAGACGTATCTAGCGTGAATCTTTGAGATAGACATTTTTAATTATTATAGATGATATGAAGAATAGAAATTATTTAAAATATAGATTTTAGAGATATTATAATAATAATAATAATAAATATATATAAAGATATATATATATATATATATATGTATAAAAAAAAAAAGGGGGAAGAATAAAAAAAAATTAAAAAAAAAAAAGTGGCGAAAGAGTGGGTTTTTATACTCCGCACTTTAGTTTTTGACCTAGCAGAGACACAATAAAAAGGGGAGGCCACGAAAAACATTCGGACACTGTGGTTGCTGTGCGCAGCCAATCAAAACGGCGCATTTTTTTAAAGTTGAGTGGGGTGTTTTATTGTAAGGCAAGAAATAAACATCATCAACCATAACGTAAAAAAAAATATATAT
Source organism: Magnusiomyces starmeri (assembly GCA_030578655.1). NCBI lineage: Eukaryota > Fungi > Ascomycota > Dipodascomycetes > Dipodascales > Dipodascaceae > Magnusiomyces > Magnusiomyces starmeri. Next base: position 19,879 of record JAKTYK010000012.1, read on the forward strand.
ATATATATATATATATATATAAATGTATATATATAAGTAAATAAATAAATAAATAAATAAACTATATGGCCTCACTTCTGGGTAAACATAAATAAGCCGCTGGTGTCACATAAAAACATGCCTACATCTTCAGTCCCGCCATTGTGGCTCATGTCAGGGTCATTGCCAGCCGATTGAAACAACGGGTCCTTCGAGAGGTACGGCGCAAGCATAACTTCTGAATCGACCTTCATCAAATTGGCAAAAAATACCTCCTCTTCCTCCGTATCAGACCTTGTAACCTCTCCACAATTGCCAGCAGAAACAACCTTTTCAGTAGCACTGTTCTCTTCATTCTCCATCTCATCTTCGTTCTCCTCTGCTACCATTGACACCCGCTTGTTGTTGTTGTTGTTGTTGTTGTTGTTGTTGCTGTTGTTAGAGCTGGACATAATTGCTCCTTCAGCATTATTGACACTCGTCATCATCATTTGCGGCGGCATGCCTACCGCCATGTTCATTGGCATCGACATGGCCATATTCATGGGCATCATATTCATGTTCATATTCATATTCATGTTCGTATTAGTGTTTGTGTTTGAATTCATATTCATATTCATTCCAACAATACCCATGCTAGAAACACCGCCATTCACAAATGGTATTCCTAGACCAACATTGTTCGCAACTCCATTGCTACCTTCACTCGAGTTATTAGCGCTGCATGCATTTTGGCTGCTCTTGTATATATTGGTGGGCAAACTGCTGTTGCTACCATTACTTAAGCTGCTGCTGCTGCTGCTGCTAACTGAACTACTCATATTATCACTAAAGTTAGAAAGCGAGGGTGAGGGAATTGCTGAGGATGACGATGATGTGCGGGGACTGATTTGCTCAAAGCTTTTCTTACTTTTAGGATCATATTGGTGGAATGTTAAACCTTCGTACTTGTTGGTACTGTTGCTACTAGCTGTTTTAGATTGTGAATCGTATGATGATGATGATGATGCTGATGATGACGATGATGATGATGATGATGATGCTGGTTCAGTGGGAAATGAGGCTGTTGTGGGCGTGCTACCCATATGGAACATAAACTGTTGGCCTTGACTTCCAAACCCAAATCCATTGGTATTTGTTCCTTGCGTAGAATCTAGACCACCGCTGTTGCTATTACTACCGCTTGACGTCGATGCGGCATTACTCACAAAGGTGTTTGTTGCTGGTATTGTAGGTGTACAAGGATTGCTGACTGGTGATTTAACAAACCTTAAGGTTTGTGTTCCTGTTGGTTGTGAAGACGACCCATGCGGCGCTGCACATGTGCGCCCCGTAGGTCCCACCATTACAATAGTGGGGCAAGTGTTGACGTTACCAGAAGCCGCACCTGATACAGGGCTATTTAGCTTTTTTTCTTTATCTCTATCAGTCCCCGGTGTTCCGTGTGCCGTAGATGTGTTAGAATTAGCAGGGGAGGGGTAAGTTAATCCGTTATTGTTTACTTCATTATTGCCATGATTACCGGCTGTATTTGTATTTGTATTCATATTTATATTAGAAATACTATCAGCTCTTCTAGGAGGTACTTCTAATACTGTATTGGCATTAGATCGCCGTCGTTTTGGTTGCATCATATAAGTAACTATTATTTGTTTATTGTTGTTAGGATCGTTTTTATTACTACTATTGTTAATATCATCATTATTGTTACCGTTTCTGCCGCTGTTGCTGTTGTCATCATTATTAATATTGTCATTATTTCTACTCGTAGTTTCCTCCGAGTTGTTATTGATAAAATCTTCACCTTCGTTGTGAGTTTGTTTGACCTCCGGAGGAAATCTCACAGACATGAAGGGTGAGACTGTGGGTGACATTAATCCGCCGTAATCATCGGCAAACAGCGCATTGGTGGCTGTCCCAGGCACAGATAAATCGCCCATGGTCTGTATCTGAACTTGCTGATATAAACCCTGCGAGGGGGAATTTGCTTGGGATTGGTTCGGGGGTACGGCGCCCGGTAAAACGCTCATGCCGGCAATTGACCCGTTTTGAAATCTTGAAATAGGAGACGGATATCCCATGGCAGTAGAAGATGGAAACAAAGAGGGACTGTGTGGAGACATGATACTGAGATCAGTAATGTGAGGAGCTGATGAGAGTGTCGGCGTTGGAATAGGGGTAATACGACCATCATTAGATACATTTTGTGAATGAGCAGGGCTAAATTGTAAAGAAGTGGGTGTAGTGGCAGAAAAACTCCGTCTAAGATGGGGCATGCCGTTGGCATTACGATAAATGCTTTGACGGGCAGATACTGCTGCAGCCGCAGCGGCTGCAGCGCTAGCATATGCCTTATTACCACCGGTTGTTGTTTGAGTCGAAACAAGCATTTGCTGAGGCTGTTGCTGTTGCTGTTGCTGTGGAGTTTGATCCGAAATAGAGCTAGTGGGTGTTGGAAGAACCGGCATATTCGTGGGTGTATTGCAAACAGACATCTGTTTAAACCCATTCGGACCTTGAATATTATTATTATTATTAATATTGTTGTTGTTGTTGTTGTTGTTGTTATTACTAGATGGCATTCCCGGAATAAACTGTTGAGGTTGTTGTTGTTGCTGCTGTTGAAACATGAAAAGTGCGTTTGCCGAGTTGGAATTGATATGCATATTGGTTGGTCTTAGTCTTTGAGTCTGGCCTTGAGTCTGCTGTGACTGCAATTGAATCTTAGATTGATTTTGGGTTTGTCCCGAGATTTGTGCATGTTCTTGGTTTTGTGCTCGAGGTTGTAGCTGGTCGTTTAAAGTTTGATTCCTTTCAGATTCATCGACTTTTGTAACTTGTGTATTACTATTGCTTTTTGAATTTTTATCAGTGATTGTATCTTTATGACTCTTGGTGTCAGAGAAAGTCGTTGTGTCCTTGTTGTTAATGTTATTACTATTAGAACCATCAGAGTTAGGTTTAATTTCCATCACAGGTGTAGAAATAGAGTTAGATTTTGAGTTAGAGATCGCTTTAGATGACGCAGAACTAGACAAATTAAGATTTGAGGTTGTGCTTCCATTATTCTTATCTGAATTATCATTTGGATTTGACTGTGTTTGTTGGTTGATATTAAATACAAGAGCATGAGGTGACATTTTAGGAAGTCTAGATTGATTAAAAAACTCCTGGGTAACCATGACTGGACCTGAATTGGACATTATATACTGAGAGGCATTTTGGGAAGAGTTGGGAGCTGCAGAAAAAGTGCTTTGTTGTTGAGAACTGTTGTTACTATTACTATTTAAATTTACTGGAAATGAAATAAAAGCACCGACATTTGAAGGAATAGTGCTGAACTTATTATTGTTATTGTCATGAATAGGTTTGGATTCGTTAAAATGTGTATATTTTTTTTTATTGTTGTCGGAATTGGTATTAGCATTTGTATTAATATTAGAATTTACTGAATCATTATTTGTTTTAGCAATAGTGTTATCTGAGATGTTGGTAATGGAAGAATTACTGGTATTATTAGAATTGGTAGTATTTTCCGTATTGTTATTTAGAGTTAGGTTTGTGTTTTGTTGAAAAATGGGGACAGTAATGTTAGTGCCGTTCATGTTAATAATGCCCATGGGAATAGGGGCCTGCCCAGAAACCCGCCCAGGGACCTGCCCAGGGACTTGAGATTGAAGTTGTGAAGGAATTGGTACAGAGATCTGTTGCGGTTGTTGCTGCCATTGCTGCTGTTGCTGTTGCGGTTGCGACTGTTGCTGTTGCTGCTGTTGCGGCTGTTGCGGCTGTTGCTGTTGCTGCGGCTGTTGCTGTTGCTGTTGCTGTTGTTGTTGTTCTTGTTCTTGTTGTTGTTGTTCTTGTTGTTGTTGTTCTTGTTGTTTCTGTTTCTGTTGCTGCTGCTGTGGTGGTGGTGGTGGTGCCTGTTGCTGTGCTTGTTGCTGTGCCTGTTGCTGTGCCTGTTGCTGTGCCTGTTGCTGTGCTTGTTGTTGAGCTAGCTGTTGTTGTGCTTGTTGTTGAGGTAGCTGTTGTGAACTGATTGGTTGCATAGGAAACCCTTGTTGGTGGGTAAACACGGGTATTATAGGCACGGCATTAGGCTGTGTGTCAGGAGAGTAGGAAAAGCTGTTTGAAATTGAGCCCTGTGCAGAAACAGCCTGCTGTAACTGTACCGAGGGAGGGGGATTTGGATTCTGAATAGCATGAATATTACGTTGTTGAGCAGATAGAATCTGTTGCTGGTGCTGTAGTAAAAGTTGTTGCTGCTGGTACGGCGTCAAGGGAGGGGAAGATGTAGATAATGGGGGTGGAGGAGAAGAGCTAGTTAATGATGAAGAATTGTTAATGATATGCAATTTTTTCAGAATATTTTCCTCTTCGTTGGAACGAGCCTTAGCACGGCGGTTTTGAAACCAAATCTAGATGAAAACGACAATAAGTAAGAGAAAAAAGAGAGCGAAAACACTAGTGTTAGTATGGTTCTAAAAAAAAATAAAAAAAATAAAAAAAAAATAAGGATGTTCCATCGTGGAAGATGAATGAAAAAATTGTTTGCATAAACAAACAGGTGAAATTTTTGCATGAAACTACTTTAAAGATTAAATTGTTCTTTAAATGGCAGAGCAAAAGTGAAATTAATAATAATAATAATAACAATAAAAGTAAGACAGATCCAAATTAATCAATTTTTTTTTAAAAAAAAAAATTAAAAAAATAAATAAATAAATAAATAAATAAATAAATAAAGACTTACTTGAATACTTCGAATTGGAAGGTCAGTTTCTTGTGCTAGAGAATTACGTATATCTTTGTCTGGTTTGGGGTTTTCTTGAAAAGCACGTTCTAAAATGGACGTTTTGTTTTGAGGAATTCTTTTACGCGAGTTGGTAGTGGTTGGAGGAGCAGTGGCAGTAGCAACAGCGGTAGCAGCTGCGGCAGCTGCCGCAGCTGCAGTGGCATTAGTAAAAGTAGCGGTAGAAGATAAAGATGATGGTGAAGGAGAAGAAGAAGAAGATGATGATGATGATGATGATGATGATGATGACGATGACGATGACGATGATGAGACAGATGAATTTAAAGTTGTAGGAGAATGTTTGTTATTATTGTTATTGTTATTGTTGTTGTTATTGTTGGAATTAGGCAAGCTTTTTTCCTGATTTGAAATTTGACATGCACTTTGATTCTGTTTGGGATTCGGCCTAGGATCCGGCTTAGAAGGGGCAGAAAAGAAAGACTCGGGATTCTCGCTAGCCAGAGGAGTGGAGTTAACAAACAAACAATCTTGCTGGGGTTTTCCAGACACGGAAGAAGTGGATGATGAGGCAAGAATAGATGTGGGGGGGTTGCTTTGCTGGAAAGAGTTTGGATGAAACTGGAACGAGTATTGTGCCATTTGTGGAGGGATAGTAGAGTTGAAAAACACTGCTTGTTGCTGTAGTTGAATCTGTTGTTGCATCTGTAGTTGTTGCTCCTGTTGCTCCTGTTTCTGTTTCTGCTGTTGCTGTTGCTGCTGTTGCTGCTGTTGCTGCTGTTGCTGCTGTTGCTGCTGTTGCT
>JAKTYK010000013.1:0-24233 GCA_030578655.1 Magnusiomyces starmeri
AATAAAAAAAAAAAAAAAAAAAAAAAAAAAAAAAAACCATATAAGAATGTCTGGATTCCCCCCAAATTTTTTCACTTTTTAAAAAAAAACTTTTTTTCCTTTTTCTTCTTTTTTTTTTTTTTTTTCTTTCTTTCTTTCTTCTGTTTGCTTTTTGCTGTTTGTCGTTAGGGTTCTTTGGTTTCAAATATTTGTGTATATATATCTATATATATTTATATATAATATATATATCATATCATATCATATATATATATATGATATAAAGTAAAAAAAAACACACACATATATATAATAATACATTCTGGTTCTATCTATTCTTTTTTCTTGATATATATCTTTTCTACCTGGTTCATATAATAAACATATATATATATATATACCCTCTTCATATCCCTTCTTCTTTTACTATTTTATCTGTAAGTATTTTATCACATGTATATTTCAGATGATGTTATATATATAAATATAAGAATAATAATCTAAAAATGGAAGGTTACTAACTAATCCAACTTTCTTATCCATCCAATCACAGCACCCATTTATTGTATTACCCTTATCTCAAACTACAGTCACCACCTTATTCCCATTCCGCTCAACTTTCTATTAATACTGAGAAACCTATTTGTATGCATTTCTACTCTTAATAACACCCTCTTAATATATATATATATATATATATATATATATATATATATTCTCTTCAATCTAACAAAAATTATTTACATAAAATTTTTTTTTTCTTTTTAACTCTACAGAATGACACAACAAGATTTCCCCGAACAAGAGCAATATGCTCCCTACAACTATGTCAACACTCCTGAAAATAACTCTTGGGCTGGTGCCCTTCCTGTGAAACAAGGTCTTTATGACCCCGAATATGAAAAGGATGCCTGTGGTGTCGGCTTTTCTTGTCACATTAAAGGCCAAGTCTCCCACAAAATCGTCTCCGATGCTAAAGATCTCCTCTGCAAAATGACCCATCGTGGTGCTGTTGGTGCCGATGCTCGTGATGGTGACGGTGCCGGTGTCATGACTTCTATCCCCCACAAATTTATGGTTAAGCAATTTGAAACCACAAACGACTTTAAGCTCCCTCCCCTCGGCCAATACGCTGTCGGTAACCTCTTTTTCAAGAATGACGAACAAGTTCTTGCCCAATCCAGATCTACTCTCGAAAACATTGCACAATCTCTAGGCCTTAGAGTCCTGGGATGGAGATATGTCCCCAGAGACTCTTCCATCTTGGGTCCCGCTGCCCTTTCCAGAGAACCCCTCATCCTCCAACCAATTGTCGTCCTCACCGAGGCTTATGGCCATGGAAACTTTCCTCAAGTCACTGATCCTGCCGAATTTGAATCTAAATATGCCCGCATCTTTGAACGCAAGCTCTTCATTTTACGAAAACAATCCACTCACACTATCGGTCTTCACAACTGGTTTTACATTTGCTCTCTATCAAACAAGAATATTATTTATAAAGGTCAACTTGCCCCCGTCCAGGTTTACCAATACTACTTCGATTTGGCTAATGTCGATTACGAAGCCCACTTTGCCCTCGTCCACTCTCGTTTCTCTACAAACACCTTCCCCTCTTGGGACCGTGCCCAACCTCTCAGATGGGCCGCCCACAATGGTGAAATTAATACTCTCCGTGGTAACAAGAATTGGATGCGTGCACGAGAAGGTGTCATGCAATCTGATGTCTTTGGTGAAGAACTCGATCTTCTTTACCCCATTATCGAGGAAGGTGGTTCCGACTCGGCTGCATTTGATAATGTCTTGGAACTTCTCGTTATGAATGGCGTTGTTTCCCTTCCTGAAGCTGTTATGATGATGGTTCCTGAAGCGTGGCAAAACAACCCTGACATGAATCCTAAGAAGAAGGCCTTTTATGAATGGGCTGCCTGTCTTATGGAACCTTGGGACGGCCCTGCTCTGTTCACCTTTGCCGATGATAGATACTGTGGTGCTACTCTTGATCGTAACGGTCTTCGTCCATGCCGTTATTACATTACCGATGACGATCGAATGATTTGTGCTTCTGAAGTCGGTGTTATGCATATTGAACCCGAATCAGTCATTCAAAAGGGTCGTCTTCGTCCTGGCCGCATGTTGCTCGTTGACACTAAGGAAGGCAAGGTTGTTGATGACCGTGAACTTAAGAGACAGGTTGCTAATAGATTTGATTTCAAGAGCTGGGCTTCTGCTAATCTTATCACCATGCCTGATCTCATTGAAAAACTCTACTCACGTGAAGGTTCTGCCGCTTTGGAATCCCTTAAGCCTAAGCTTGACAACTTTTCTGTTCAAACTGACCCTAGACTCATGGCTTTTGGTTACACTTTTGAGCAAATCTCCCTCATTTTGGCTCCTATGGCTAGTGATGGCAAAGAGGCTTTGGGTTCTATGGGTAACGATGCTCCTCTTGCTTGCTTGTCTCCCCAACCTCGTCTCTTGTACGAATACTTTAGACAACTTTTCGCTCAAGTTACCAACCCTCCTATTGACCCTATCCGTGAAGCCATTGTTATGTCGCTTGAATGCTACATTGGTCCTCAAGGAAACGTTTTGGAAATGAAGCCTTCCCAAATGAACCGTCTTCACATGACTTCTCCTATTCTTTCCAACTCTGAATTTGCCGCTTTGTCTCATCTTCCCAAGTTTTACCCCACCTGGACTATTGCAAACATTGATATTACTTTCCCTAAGAGCGAAGGTATCCCTGGTTACACTAGAGCTCTTGACCGCATTGCTCAAGAAGCTTCCGAAGCCATTGCCAACCACAATAAGATTATTGTTTTGACTGATCGTGCCGTCAATGCCGACCGCATCCCAGTTTCTGCTCTTCTTGCCACAGGTGCCGTTCACCATCACTTGGTTCGTCAAAAGCAACGTTCCAAGGTTGCTCTCATTGTCGAAACTGGTGAAGCCCGTGAAGTTCACCACATGTGTGTTTTGGTTGGTTATGGTGCTGATGCCATCAACCCTTACTTGGCCATTGAAACTCTTCTTAAGATGAACCGTGAGGGCCTTCTTAAGGAGCATCTCGATGACAAGACCATTATCAAGAACTACAAGTACTCTATTGATGGTGGTATCTACAAGGTTATGTCCAAGATGGGTATTTCTACCTTGGCTTCTTACAAGGGTGCTCAAATTTTTGAGGCTCTTGGTATTGATAACTCTGTTGTTGATAAGTGCTTCACTGGTACTGCTTCTCGTATCAAGGGTATTACTTTTGATTACATTGCTCAAGACGCTTTTGTTATTCACGAACGTGGTTATCCTTCCCGCGAAACCATCAAGCCTGAAGGTCTTCCTGAATCTGGTGAATATCATTATCGTGATGGTGGTGATGCTCATGTCAATACTCCTGTTGCTATTGCCAATATCCAAGATGCTGTTCGCAACAAGAATGAAAAGGCCTACGAAACTTACTCTAAGAATGAGTACGAAGCTATTAAGAACTGTACTCTTCGTGGTTTACTTGATTTCGATTTTGAAAATGCCACTCCTATTCCAATCGACCAGGTTGAACCTTGGACAGAGATTGTTCGCCGCTTTGTCACTGGTGCTATGTCTTATGGTTCCATTTCTATGGAGTCCCACTCCACTCTTGCTGTGGCTATGAACAGACTTGGTGGTAAGTCTAACACTGGTGAAGGTGGTGAGGATCCTGAGCGTTCCAACGTTAATGAAAATGGCGATACTATGCGTTCTGCTATCAAACAAGTTGCCTCTGGCCGTTTTGGTGTTACATCTTACTATCTTTCCGACTCTGATGAACTTCAAATCAAGATGGCTCAAGGTGCCAAGCCTGGTGAAGGTGGTGAATTGCCCGGTCATAAAGTTTCCAACTCTATTGCAAAGACCCGTCACTCAACTCCTGGTGTTGGTCTTATTTCTCCTCCCCCCCATCACGATATTTACTCGATTGAAGATTTGAAGCAACTCATTTACGATCTCAAGTGCTCTAATCCTCGCGCTCGTGTCTCAGTTAAGCTTGTTTCTGAGGTTGGTGTTGGTATCATTGCTTCTGGTGTTGCCAAGGCTAAGGCTGACCACATTTTGATTTCTGGTCATGATGGTGGTACTGGTGCCTCTAGATGGACTGGTATCAAGTATGCCGGTTTACCTTGGGAACTTGGTCTCGCTGAAACTCATCAAACTTTGGTTTTGAACGATTTACGTGGTCGTGTTATTGTCCAAACCGATGGTCAAATCCGTACCGGACGTGATGTTGCTATTGCTTGTCTGCTCGGTGCCGAAGAATGGGGTTTTGCCACTACTCCTCTTATTGCTATGGGTTGTATTATGATGCGCAAGTGCCACTTGAACACTTGCCCTGTTGGTATTGCTACTCAAGATCCTGAACTTCGTGCTAAGTTTAAGGGTACTCCTGAACATGTAATTAACTTCTTTTACTATATTGCTAATGAACTTAGACAAATCATGGCTAAACTTGGTTTCCGAACTATCAATGAAATGGTTGGTCATGCTGAGATGCTTAAGGTTCGTGAAGATTTACGCAACTCTAAGACTGCTAACTTGGATTTGACACCTTTGTTGACTCCTGCCCATACTTTGCGTCCTGGTGTTGCTACTCGTAACGTCCGCAAGCAAGATCACAGACTCCATGTTCGTCTTGATAACAAGTTGGTTGATGAAGCTGAAGTTACTTTGGAGAAGGGTCTCCCTGTCAATATTGAAGCCAGCATTGTTAACACTGACCGTGCTCTTGGTACCACTTTGTCTTACCGCATCTCTAAGAAGTTTGGCGAAGATGGTCTTCCCAATGACACTGTTCATGTCAATATTACTGGTTCTGCCGGTCAATCATTTGGTGCCTTTTTGGCTCCTGGTATCACATTGGAGCTTGAAGGTGATGCTAACGATTATGTTGGTAAGGGCTTGTCTGGTGGTCGCATTATTATCTACCCCCCCACTGTTTCCTCTTTCAAGGCTGAAGAGAATATTATCATTGGTAACACTTGTTTGTACGGTGCCACCAAGGGTACTTGTTTCTTCCGTGGTGTTGCTGCAGAGCGTTTTGCCGTCCGTAACTCTGGTGCAACTGCTGTTGTTGAGGGTGTTGGTGATCACGGTTGTGAGTACATGACTGGTGGTCGTGTTATTGTTTTGGGTCCTACTGGACGAAACTTTGCTGCTGGTATGTCTGGTGGTATCGCTTATGTTTTGGACATGGCTCAAGAATTCAAGAACAATGTCAATACCGAGATGGTTGAGCTTTGCTCTCTTACCGACCCTGCTGAAATTGCCTTTGTTCGTGGCTTGATTGAAGATCATCGTCACTACACCAACTCTGAGTTGGCTGATCGCATTCTTACTGACTTTAACCGCATTCTCCCACGCTTTGTTAAGGTCTTCCCTACTGACTATAAACGTGTTTTGGAGGAAGAGAAGAAGAAGCAAGAAGAACTTAAGAAGGCTGAAATTGTTGATTTTTTCCACAATCTCAAGGAGGACCCCGATGCTGATATTACTAATGGAGAGATTAAGCGTGCTCACACACCTGCTCCTACCACACCTGCCTTTTTGCCTACTAAGGAAACAAAGGAACCTAAGGTGTTGGATCTCGAAGATACCATTTTGGATCATGTTGCTGAGAAGAAGAAGGCTCAAGTTCTTAAACTCGACAAGGTTAAGGGCTTTAAGCTTTATAAGCGCCGCAACGAAAAGTACAGACCAGCCACTGACCGTACTAAGGATTGGGCTGAGATCTCTAACCGTCTTACCAAGGAGGAGCTTAAATACCAAACTGCCCGATGCATGGATTGCGGTGTTCCTTTCTGTCAATCTGATACTGGTTGCCCTATTTCTAACATTATTCCCAAGTGGAACGAGCTTGTTTTTAAGGATCGATGGTATGATGCTTTGCAACGTTTGCTCATGACCAATAACTTTCCTGAATTTACTGGACGTGTCTGCCCTGCTCCTTGCGAGGGTGCTTGCGTTTTAGGTATCAATGAGGATCCTGTTGGTATCAAGTCTGTTGAGGCTGCCATTATTGACCATGGTTGGGCTCAAGGCTGGATCGTTCCCAATGTTCCCAAGCATAGAACTGGTAAGACTATTGCCATTATTGGTTCTGGTCCTGCTGGTCTTGCTTGTGCTGACCAACTTAACCGTGCTGGTCACTCTGTTACTGTTTATGAGCGTGCCGACAGAGTTGGTGGTTTACTTATGTATGGTATTCCCAACATGAAGCTTGATAAGCGTGTTGTCGAGAGACGTACTCAACTCATGGCTGACGAAGGTATTAAGTTTGTTACCAACACTACTATTGGTGAGGATATCACAGTTGATGAACTCAAGGCCCAAAACGACATTGTTGTTATGGCTTGTGGTTCTACTATTGCCCGTGACTTGAAGATTCCTGGACGTGACTTGAAGAACATTCACTTTGCTATGCAACTTCTCAAATGGAACACCAAGTCTTTGTTGGAGGACACCCTTGATGAGGTTAAGGAATATCTTCATGGCAAGAATGTTGTTGTCATTGGTGGTGGTGATACCGGTAATGATTGTATTGGTACCTCAGTTCGTCATGGTGCCAAGTCAATTGTTAACTTTGAGTTGCTTCCTAAGCCTGCTCCCACTCGTGCTAAGGACAATCCATGGCCCCAATGGCCTCGTATCTTCCGTGTTGACTATGGTCACACTGAAGTTACTGCTCATTACGGTCAAGATCCTCGTGAGTACTGCATTTTGTCTAAGGAGTTTGTTGGTGACGACGAGGGCAATGTCAAGGGTATCAAGACTGTTCGTGTTGAATGGAAGAAGTCAGAGTCTGGAGCATGGCAAATGTCTGAAGTTCCTAACTCTGAGGAATTCTTCCCTGCCGATGTTGTTTTGTTGTCTATGGGTTTCGTTGGACCTGAGGCACAAAACTTGGGTGTTGAGCGTGATGGTCGTGGCAACATTAAGGTTGTTAGCCCTACTAGTTACAAGGTTGAGGACAATGTCTATGCTGCCGGTGACTGTAGACGTGGACAATCTCTTATTGTTTGGGGTATCCAAGAGGGTCGCCAATGTGCCCGTGAAGTTGATATTGCTCTTATGGGTTCTACTAGACTTCCTGGCAATGGTTCCATTGAGCAGCGTCAATTCGAAGTTGCAGCCAAATAAATTGGTTAGTTTTTTTTTATATATATATAGATTATTTTGACTATTTTTTTATCCGTTTTTTTTTTCTTTTATGTTATGAACCAGGTTATGTTTTTTATTTAGTTTTATTTATTTGTTTATTTATTTTAGTTTTTTATATATTATTTGGTGACTTTATGTATTATTTATGAATTTAAATATATTTGAACCAGAATGCAAAAAAAAAAAAAAAAAAAAAAATTAAAAAAAAATTACGAACACTGAATATTTGTTACTTTCTGTCAGATTATTTTTAGAGGCAACAAAAAAAAAGAAGTAGTAGCGATGCTTGGTTTCGATCCAAGGACATCAGGGTTATGAGCCCTGCGCGCTTCCTCTGCGCCACATCGCTTATTACTTGAAAATAAAAATTACAGAACATATAAGAAGCGCATCAGAAACATGATATATGTAACTTACATAAACATTTTGGTTGCCGATTTCATTTATTTTACTCTAAGTAATCAGTTTTTTACTAGATGGGTAACTAGGTAAAAGAATAATTTTTTTTTGTAGAAGTGCTAGAAGTTTCTAGAATTGGGGAGGCAGATTGGCATAAAACACACGCACACACACATACATTCATACATACATACATACATACTACTCAGCATAGGTTGATTAACCAAGATACTATTATTTTTATTTTAAAATATCAATAATAATTAAAAGTTTTATTTGATATAAATAAGTCGAATCAATGCAAACACGATGTATTTTATTCTTATTTTTCTTTTTGAAAAAAGAACCACCACTTTTGGTTTACTATGTAATATGCAACGGGGTACTATTAATTTATGTCTTATGTAATAAGTTCTAAGTCATATGACTTTTGTATGATGTAAGAAGGAAAAAAAAAAAAAAATTTTTTTTATTTAGAAACCAGCCAACCAACACAACCAACACAACCAAAAAAAAAAAAAAAAAAAAAAAAAAAAAAAATTTGTAACTACGCCGCCGCCAATAAATTTTATTATTTAACCATCGTCAACTTTTGAAAAGAAGAAGAATTTCTTTCTTTCTTTCTTTTTTTTTTTTTTTTATTTTATTAATTATTTTATTTTTTTTTTTTTTTTTATTTTTTCAGCTGGATTAAACTTTTTGATATCTATATATTTATATATATAGGGAAGGATATCAAGATATATATATATATTATATATTATATATATATATATATATTGCCCTTTCTATAGGCCAACTTTTCATTTGTTTTCCTCTTTTCTTTTCTACTATCTGTTTGTTTGCCCCCACCCCCTAGAAAGTTGCTTCTTTGTCACTTTCTCTCATCTTTTTTATTTTATATATACATAACTTTCTCGCATCTATATCATGGGTCTCAACGCTGTCTTGCCTCCCAGTACAGGATGGGGGTTCCAATTCCACTCTACATCCTCGAGCAAAACAGACAATAATCTACCCAAGGACTTGAGCACAAGTTCCACGGCATCACCTTCCAATCAACCCTTTTCGGCCGCTTCTACAGCCATGCATTTCTCCAACTTGTTTGTCTCGAGACCCGCGCAAAAGCGGAAGCTCTCTGGCGTCTGCGACGAAGACTCGAATGACGAAAGTCAAGACGAAGAGGAGGAGGAGGACGACGACGACGATAGTGACTGCGATTCTCGACAAAACCTGCCAACAGATAAACACAGTACCACTCTTTTTAATAGAAGGAGGGGCTCGGCACATTCTAGAAAATCTTCTCCCTTTGGTCTTTCTAAGGCCTCTTTGACGTCCATACAAAAGCCCGGTAAAGTCAGCAAGCACTCTTTGGAGTCGTACTCGTCTCATAAATCGTTGTTGTCGGCTCCCTCCAGCATATCAAACACATTCTCGTCACACCCTCCCAAAGCATCCAAGCGTGCTCGCTTTGAGCGCATTGTTGGCCGACCTTTACCCATCTCGCGACTTGTCGAAACATTGGACAAGAAATCCTTAGAAAACCTGATTATATCACTTGTCAACTCTCGTCCTGACGTTGGATCCCAAGTCCTTTCGTTGGCACCCACCATTTCAGTTGCCACGGCGTTGGAGGCTCTTCAGCAAAAACTTGAAACCATTTACTTGGGGCTCCCCTATAAGGGAGACCAGCACGGGGATTATGCCTACTTGCGGGTGCGACACGCCATTGACGACTTTCTTTCTAGTTTATCGGACTATACGGCCCACTTTCTCCCTCCCAACGAACCTCAACCTTCAAACTCACTTGCATTTCTCGATTCCGCCACTTTACTTTTGCATCGACTCCCCACCTGGGCCACCCAGGCAAACAACCACCCCCGAAATGTGGCCTATGACCGTATTGCCTCGGCTTGGGTTTTGGCTCTCCAAGAGGCCTCCAAACGGGCAAACGGCCTTGGTATTGCCTACGGAGGCTGGCAACACAAGCTTGACAAGCATAACGAGATATCCAACAACCTACTTGTGCCTGCCGTCAACTATTTGCGCCAGGCGCTATCCTGGATGAATGACCCGGAACAACTCAAGAAGAATCACTTTTTTTACGACAATAATAATAATAATGGGTTTTATAACAACAATAGCATTAGAAACAACAACAACAACAACAACAACAATTGTGGCGACGGTAATATTTATAATAATAACAACAATGAAAAGAATGGGAACAATATAAATATCAACAATAATGGCATTTTTAGCAAATATAGCAACAACGGAAACAGCGGGTATACTTTTAACAATACTGTGGATTATCACATTAATAATAATAATAATAATAATAACAATAACAATAACATGAATAACTACATGAATAATACTATGACGACAACGACGACGACTACTACTAATACTAATACTACTGCTAATAATAACAATAACAATAACAATACAAATGGGAACGGATCTGATGAAACTTCTTTGTCAAACAATGGGACTACGCTTTTTGAAGCCCATTCACAAGTTCATGTTAATTCATGGAACTAGCTCATGAAACTTCAAAAAAAAAAAAAAAAAAAATACTTAATATATATATACTCTCAAAATTTGCATTCTTTTTTTTTCTTCTTTTTCATTTTATCTTGTTTCTCCTAAAGTATAGACTAATATACATATATAACCAATTTTCTTTGATATGTTTAAATAATATATATTATATATATAAAAAAAAAAAATAAAAATAAAACTTAAGATATGTTGTATATAATCATAATCATATAAAACCTACGCCTAAAACAGGTACGCCGCATAACCAAGGGTCAAGGCAACGTCCAGATTCAACCCTTGCTCCAGGTCCCGCCGGGCTTGGTTTTGTGCTTTGGATGCCTCGCGGCGCCTTATTTTCTGTAGGGCGCGGAGGCGCTTGCGCTGGACTCGGTACTCGAGTTCCTGGCGCTTAATCTCGTCAATGTCCAGAGGAGGATCAGCAGTAGATGTAGCAGTAGCAGTAGCAGTAGCAGTAGAAGTGGCAGACCCACTTGGCGCTACGCCAGAGACAGAGGGCGCGGCGGGGTGGTTGGATGTGTTTTGGTCAAGCGGCGAGACAGCAAAGCTGATGGTGTTTGACCGCGAGATGATCGAGCTGGACGCCCGGCGCGTGCCCTTCGACGTTAGTGCGTTGGCCGCAGCGCGCGCCTTGGCCTGGGCACTGGCCGCTTGCACCGCAACCGGAACACTGAACGGAACAGACTCATGCCCAAGCCCCAGTATCCAGTCAACAACCTCGAAAAAGATATTGTGCGAAGGCTCAATAAGATCTTTTTCAAAGTCATCATCGTCATCTCCATCACTATCTTTATCTTGGTCTCCATCATCATCATCCTCCTCATCCTCATCATCTTCGTGTAAATCAATGTTGTTCCCGTACTCATCGTAACCATTATATTGATCATTGTTGTACTCATACTCATCTTCTTCGTTCTCCTGCTCCTCAATCTTGTTCAGCACTCCATGAACCCGTTCAATCTCCGACGCATAGGGCGTTCCGCTGATCCGCCCAGGAATGCTAAAGTTGCTGTTCCCGTCCAGCTCATTCCCGCCGCTGCCGCTGGACTCAATAACGCCGCTCGAGTTCTCCGAAACAACCGTGCTCTGGTCAGGCGGTGTCCCGTGGAAATGGTTAATGATACTACCGCTGCTGGACTTACTCCCCACCAATGTGAACCCGGAATTTGTCTCGGGCAGCACAAATGCAGACCCCCCAAGTTCACAATTCTCGGAAGATCCTTCCAAGTTGGTATTAGTTTCCCGGTCATTATTACTTTTCCTTTCCCTGGATTGTTGTTGTTGTTTATGCTGCTGCTGCTGCTGTTGTTGTTGTTTTTTCTGTTGCTGTTGTTTAATCCGCTTGAGATCAACAATATGTAAAACCTTGTCATCATCTTCATCTTCATCATCCTCGTCGTCTTCCTCGGAATCATATGATCGAAAAGACGGTTTCTTGGTATCCCTTTTTTCAGCGTCATCATCGTCGTCTAGTTCACTCTCTTCTTCAAATTCCATTTCACTTTGAGTATCACTGTCACGGTCGTCAATTTCAATACCAATCATGGTGCGCGATTGATACGTCAGGGGATTGTAATCTTCTCCTTCTTTTTCTCCTGCTTCTTCTTCTTCTTCTTCATCATCATCTTTTCTTCTTCTTCCTCTTCTTTTTCCATGTCCTTCTTCACCGCCAACATCAACATCAAAATTCTCATCTTCTTCTCTAAACGACCGAACTCGATTAAACATACCATCATCCCCATTTTCATAATAATCATCATAAAAATTGGTCGACGAAGATCTCGACGCCAGCCACCCTTGACCTTTGCTTTCCCGGATCTCTTCCCAGACCTTGGACCCCGTTCTAGTAAGCAGGGGACTTAGCATGGCCACACTGGTATTGCGTCTGCTTGAAGATGGGCTGTTCCCAGCCGTCAAGCTGGACTGGCGACGAGAGCTCATTCCAAAGCTGCCCAACGCAGACGAGTCCAACTTGACGCCACGGCGACTGAACAGAGTGCTGGTGCTTTGGCTGTGCTTGGAGTTCCGGTAATGTTGCAACGATTTCCCGGCAAGATTATGGTCATAATCCAACGGAGGTGCCGCAGAGCCATGGGCAGAGTTCACTCTTGCCAGCGCCGTCATCGACTTGCGTGACGGTAAACGCTTGCCAGGTGTGTGGTGTCCATGATGACCAAAGGGCGCAGAAATAGAGTTTGTGGTTGCTACCCCGCTATTTGCCGCACCCAGATTGGTGGAACTATTGCTATGGGACAATGACGTGTGATACGAGCCGCTACTTCGACTCCGACTGTTGTTTCCATCGTTACTTTTGGACGACAGGCTCTTTCTAGAGGGCGTGGCGTGGGCAGAACTGGCAGAACTGGCAGAATGGGTAGAATCGACGGGGATGAGGGAGGGAGTCAACGATTCCAACTCACTGTTAGTAATGGGCAGGGCAACATCTGCAGTGTTGCTCAGAGATATTGAAGGAGACAAGGAGGCAGCTTCCATGTTGGCAGAAGCCACCTTGGTCAAGTCTTGAATGGATAGCGCTCTGCGACTGTGGTGGAGAGTGCTGCTGTTTAGCGAGACACGGGAGTTGGGCCGGGAAAGAGAATATGGCTCCATCATGGGACTGGTCGGGACGCTCTGGGTCATGTTGGCGCCACGACCGGCGGGCGCGCTGTCGTTTCCAGACGACGAGGCTTTGGATTTGGGGCGCGAGGGGAGTGTGGGGGGGACAACCATTGCGGCGAGCTTAATAGAGGACGACGAGGGCGACAGAGTAGAAGTTTTCCCTTGAGAGAGATGAGAGGAAGAAAAGGCAAAGGCAGATACAGCAAATTCTTCCGAGTCGACACGAGAAAATGACAGGTAGCTATTGGCTGTGGAATTGGTGGGGAAGATGCTGTGATTATGGCTTGTGTGTGGAGATAAAGGTGGAGGTAAAGAGGCTGTTTTTATTGTGTTTAAATTACAGCAAGTGGCCAAGTGCGGAGAATATCTGCAGCTTCCTGTTGGGGGAGTCCGCCCACTATTAAGGTTTGTGCGGCGGTGCGAACTCAGCACAGGCGTGGCCGGCGCAACCAGGTTGAGATTGAGATTAAGATTGAGGTCGGGGTCGGGGTCGGAGTCGGAGTCGAGGTCCACGCCCCTGGCCCGCGTCCCGGTGACCGAGGCCTGCTCGTATTTCGCGGTGGGTATGTCACGCTGTTGCAAACCTCCTCCACTTGCAACATGCTCCTCCTTCTCCTTCTCCTTCTCCTTCTCTTCAGTCTGCTCTCTACACTCAACGTTGTTGTGGCGATTGTTTGTATCCATTGGTTCATTTTCTCGTTCGATTTCTTTAGAAGTGACTCCTCCTTCTTGTTCCGGCACTGTCGCTGCTTCCACTGCTGGCTCGAAATGGTGTGACTTCTTCTCACCTGTCACATCGTTGGTACTACCATCAACGAGTCCAGAGAAAGATTCGTTTGAGTTATCATGCTGTATGTATTCATCAGACAACAACTCCGATGTTGTCTTGGGCAACACTGCCACTTTGTTTGTGTCGTTTAGTCTGTCTTGAGCAGACGACTCTGTAGTAGTACTGTCAACAAGAGGCATATGTATATAATTGAGACTAGATTGATCTTGAGCTAGAAAATAATATATATATATATATATATATATATATATACTGTTAGTCAAACCCGTACATTCATAGAATATATATATATGAACTTCCAGTTTCTTACCATGAATTTTATATTTTTTGTCATCAGGTTGCTGTTCTTCATTTTCTATTGTTTTTGCCAAAGCAATGTCCACTTGTTTTGAATTCAAAGGTATTGCAGGATCCTCTGAAACAACACTCGATGGTTTATGATCTGTGGTCGATATAGAGTCAATTGACATGTCGCCGGCAGAAGATACGGGAAACGGTGTCTCCTCACTTAAATTGTCTAATGTTGATGTCTGAACATTTTGCTCGTGTTCATGATCATGTCCAACCGTTGGCGGTTTGTTTCGCAAACTGGAGAGCGATAATCTTGTTCTTATTTTTTTGGGATTTAAAGACGAACTTTGGAAATTGTCGGCGCCATCGGGTGCACCTTCACGAGCACCAGATGGTTTTGATCTTCCTATGAAAAAGGACATTGCTGAAGAAACCCTTCTAACCTGCCTCTGAGTGATGGAAGAAATACTCGACTTGTTTGGCGTATACGAATGTAAAGATTCCTTTAATTTGCGCTGGGATGCCGATGAATGTGTGAATCTCTCCAGTTTAGACGTGCTTAAACTTCGATTGGAGGTGTATTGTTCGTCCACGCTTAAGCTATTGCTTCTTACCAAAGCCATTGCCGGTGTGAAGGCGATTGTAGAGCTGGATGTCGAGTCAATGGAAAGTATGGAGGCCGAATCGCTGTTATCAATATGAAGCGAGGACGCCAACAGGTTCAAGTCATTTTCGTGATGAACGTAGTGAGATCCTAAATCTATTGACGACGAAGCTATCGACGAAGCTCTTGACACCGAGGGGCTTCTGATTACTTGCTCATTGATGGCATGATCCGAGGAGTACTCGTCGGTGCTTGTTCCGGCAGTGATCGAGACTGTTGCAGCTGTTAAAACAGGAACCGTTGTGGCTGACGAGATCCGACTAGAAAACGCATTGATCTCGGGAACATGCGTTAATATGGCAGAGCTGCTGTTTGCATTCTGCGAGGGTAATATGGGGCTATACGAGGGATTGGGCGTAGCTATAATCTCTCTATCTGTAGGGGAGGAATCTAACGTACCCGCGAATATTGAAGAGACCAGTCCCGATGCATGTGATTTTCTCCGACTATCGGATGGAGCAGCAGTGGGTTTGGTTGTATTGGCTGTCATGTCTGTCGTGCGAGTATCTTCAGAGCCGGAGCCCACACTTGAAGTGTCCAACTGTGTCAGCGTTTGGGGATCTTTAACAAGCAACAGACTGGGGCTTGCTATTTCTCTGTTTTCTGGCTCATTTGTAGATGACGGAGACACGAATGTTTGAGGACGGTTATTTCGGTGTTTATTCTGTTTATTCTGTTTCTTGTGAGAATGATGTACCATTTTATTTATTTATTTATTTCTATATATAATCAGAGAACAAAAGGACATTGGGGGTATAAATAAATAGATAAATAAGGGTTCCTTGAAATACGACAATATTACAGATCCACTTGACCCCCTTTTTTTTTTTTGTATTACAGCTTAAAAAAAAAAAAAAAAAGTATCCTTTAGGTACCCACCTCCATTCCTTTTGTCTGAAATAATTTTGGGTTTATATATGAAAAATTAATAATAACAATGATACTTACCTCTGTTTTATCATAAATCTTAAGACTTTGGATGTTTATTTCAAATGGATCGGCCAGTTTGTGCAGATTTTCCTTGTCGTTGTTTTGATGCGCATTTGAGTGTCCTACAGAAACACTGGGCAGGATATCCAAAAGTTTCCGTTTTTTAGCTGGCGGCGATTGTCGTGGGGCTATACCTAGTGGTACATCGCTAGAGCTCGAATATCGGCGTATTGAAACAGAGCTTGGTCTCAATAAAGATACCTCCTTACGATCTTGACTACTACCCCGGCCACCTGAATACAAAACAGACTCTTGCTCTGCGGAGTGGACGGGTGAAAGTGAATCTGCTCTTATTCCACTCGACGATCTCAATGTCCGCTCATGCAAAGGCACATAAACACCGTCAACATCTGCAGAAGGATATTTGCTTGTCTCCGCCAATTTCGGGAATCCAATGCGACTAATGATATTAGAAAACCACTTTCGTTTTCGTTGTTTTTCGTTGGGTATCATCGTTAACTTTTTATTTATTTATTTGTTAAACTCATACAAATAAATGTATAAAGAAATATAATCATTCATTTGAAATACATTCTTTTTATACTATATATATAGATATATGTTCATCACATGAATCAATACCCCGCTTTTTCGTCCTAAGCAAACAAGAATGACAAGAGAAGAAGGTAAAAAACTTTAAATAAATAAATAAACAAACGGATTCTTATAATCTATAGCATGATACTGATGTTTTAATGTGAATTAAAAGTTTAAAAAAAATAAATAAAATAAGAGTCGTTATGAAATAAATATTAAATTATATATATTATATATGAGTTATTACTTGTTTTATTGTAAAATGTTTTTTTTTTATTCAAAATTTTTTTTTGATTTTTTTTTTACTTTTTTTTGATTTTTTAAATTTTTTAATTAATTACTTTATTGCTGACGTGAAAATACATCATAAAATGCATCACTATTATCTGGCATATACCTTTCAAACGAAATTTGGTTTATGGTAGCAGTTTGTTGGTTGTTGGAGGGTAATGGCTTAGAATTATTGCTCGATGCTGCTGACGAATTTGATTCAGACGGCGGCTCATCTTGTTTGGCACTACCGCCGGATCCGTTATAAAATATAAATTGAAGAGGTTGTTGAACAGGGTACATTAGCTGCTCATGCTGTTGTAATTGGCGCTTACTATGCGGTTGTGGGGGTAGGGGTTGAGGGCTTACGACTTGGGTTTGATTTTTTTGACCGTGATGAGACACGTTTGTCACATTGTTCATGTTACTCAACTCATGGCTGGGGTCCCCCGAGCTGTTGTAGTTGAACACACTCATCATGTTGCTGGGTATGGAACTTGTTAAACTTTGAGATGACTTAAACCGAGACGACGTTGGCGTTTTTTGTGAATTATCCAATGAAGATGCAGAATGTTGATAGTTTGGTATATTCACTAGTTGTGGTGGCCTTTGGGATAAATTAACAACGGGAGTCCCCGTGGACGATTGCTCAGTAGTATTAGTTGCTGTTGCTGTTGTTGTTGTTGTTGAATTACTAGTAGTAATGTTACTTGGATGCGCGTGTGCGTTAATAGAATACTCCTTAAACGATAGATCAGGCAGCATTTGGGCTCGGGGTATTTGATGGTGATGATTAAGCTGAGGATAAGAATGAGAATGTGAAAGACCAGCATGAATAAAGTTGTTGGTATCATTCACCAGTATTTGAGATTCAAGAGTGGCAGAATAATGATCCGAGGGCCCGTGGCTGTAATCAAACTTTGACAACGCGTTGTTGCCGGTATAGTTTTCATCTGTGTAGAGTAAATCACGCGGAGATATCGTAGAGTTCAACTGCACTTGGCTGGATCCCGACATGGGGTTAACGGTTGACATTAGGTTAGACGGATCAATATTCTGGTTAATCATGATCCTACTGTTTGGAAAGAGTTGCTGATAAATATCGTCGCTATCGAATCTTTGGCTAGAATACAAATCAGGAGATGGAACAAACCCAGAAACGGTATACAAACCAAGACCTTGATTAGCCAAATCCTGAGACGTGTATTGGTTCAACATTTGCGGCGGCTGAATGTTTTGAGATGAGCAAGTGGCATTAGACGAAGACGAAGACGAGTCTGGTTGGAAATTTGGTACTGGGGGGATCGGCTCGTTTTCATTAGGCACTTTATACTGGCCCTTGAGATTTGTTCGACTTCTTTTCCTTGAAACAACCCTCTTGGCACTTCCTGGTTTCTGAGGCGAAGATGGTTGAGAAACGTCCTTGTCGGATTCAGGATATATACTATCTGGCTGGCTGGCATTGCTTGGGATTTCTGGTGCTTGGATGCTTTCCAGGGAATTGTCTGGGTCATCAGATCGGTGTCTTTTAGGCTTCTCTGGTGAGGGAGGCCTACTTGGAATCTCAGATTCGGGTTTGTTAGTATCGTTGTTAGAAGTGGGGAAAGCTGTTGCCAAAGAAGACACTGCTGCTGGCTGCTGAGTATTAGTGGGTAAAATAATAGGAATGTCATGAGAAGACAGGCTGGTGGTGGACCCATTATTCGAACGGGTAAAGGGGATTGAGGGCGCTGGTAAAAAGTTAGATGGAATCGACACAGGATTGCAAGCTGTTGATAAAGACCCTCTTCTTCTTCTTTCGGGCTGGTCCAGTGTTGGCTTTTGGAAAAAGGCACTATTAAATTCACTTTCAAGTTGAGGTGTATCTGGTGTCATTGGAATAGTTTCAAGGCCCAAGGAACCTTGGACCACTCTAGTTGCAGCAGATTTGGGTGTTGGTGTTTGGTTAAAGGCAACGATTGAATTTCTGCCCTTTTTCCCCTCGGGATTATCAGGAGGAGTGATGATACGACAGTTATTTTCAATTACGGATAACGCGGTAGCAGTTTTCCCAGAAATGCCAGATTTTTGGTCATTGACGTCGGCTGTCGGAAGAGATTTAGTATTTTCATCTGTTTGAGATAATGGGTGTAAAGCAGCTGGCGCGCTAGTTGAGGAGGAAGATGCAGGTGTTGTATGAGCAGATGGTGTTTTTGCTACTTGTAGTTGGGAAGTAATATCGTCGGGATTAATGTTATCCTCAACTTTAACTGTTGAATACAAGTCATATGCAACGTTGCTGATAAGTGTTAAAACTGATCTGGCGGACGTAAAAGTTGTTGAATATATTTCTTGTAGGCTTTCTAGTTTGTATTTATTAGTGAGTAACTCAAAGTCTTTTTCGGCTCTGGGTTTTGCCAAAGAAGCTGCTTCTGCTTCTGCCTCAGCTTGAGGTTTATTGACAGGCGAGGGTGTATTTGCTGCAATTGGTGGAGGGAGGAGAGAAGTGCTAGCTGGATTTGTTTCAGTATTATTGGAGGTGGAACCGGGAGAAAGCGAAGGAGACGAAAATTTTGAAGATTCCGGTATATTGTCTACTGCAGCCGGATTGTTTCTATCCGACGGTGGGGAAAGAGAGGTATTGGACGATGGAGATGCACTATTTGAAAAGTCGTCTTCACCCATAACATGCTCTAGACAAAAATCGGCATCAGTTTTGATGGCAGAAAGAAGCTGGTAATCGGTGAAAAGTTGAATATCGAGAACGGTTGATAAGGTCAAATTGGCTAGTTTGACGATAGATGCAAGTGAAATGTTACAGTCAGAAATGGATATTGGTTTTTTAGGTTGCGAGTTGGTGGTGCTTTCGGAGGATTCGTGATGATACTTGTCAGAAATTTGCTTCAATAATTTGTACTCGCTTGTTTGAGTAACGTCGGACAGTTTAGACAAGATATTTTCGGCAAAAAGATGGGGATCGTGGAGTTTATTGATAGTTGCGGCTTCTGAGTTACCAGACGTATTGTAGTACGAGTCCCAGCGTGATATATCTGGAATGGATTCCGGCTTGTCAACAGGTTTACCGGATGATTCGAAGATACCTCCAGAAGCTGTGGTACTTATAATACAATGCGGGTCTGATGAGGCGGGGTCTTTTGAAGCGGCAGGATTTGAGTCGGGATTCAATGATTTGGGGGCGTTAGTTTCATCGCTACTTAGATCGCTTCCATCTATACTATTTTTACTGTTGTTTTTCTTGGATTTCTCATTTATGGGAGTGTTATTAGAGGCTTCTTTTCTGTTTTCGTTTTCGTTTTTTTTTTCTTTTTCTTTTTCTTTTTCTTCTTCTTCTTCTTCTTCTTCTTCATCATTATCGTTAACCAAATAGACTTTATCATCCGATTTTGTTCTTGGAGCCATGATTGAATTGACGATAGAATCTTGATAAATAAACCGATGATCCATTTTATGATATCTTTTTGCTTCTTTTGTGTTTCCTCTCAAAGGAATTTCCGGTGTCAAGATAATTTGCTGGTCATCTATGGGTTCTTTCCCTACATCTATATTATCAAAGAGATTAGCAAAGTCATCGTTAACTCGGATGTACCCGTCACGGAGTTGCAAAAAGCGGCACCGCTTAAGAAACCGAGTACTCCAACCTTTACGAATACTGTTGAGGTCCTCGAGGGGGTATTTCCTTCGAAGATTTTGACTGTCGTCGTGAAAGAAGTTAACAACGGGGAGAGATCCTAGTTGACTGAGATATAATGCAACGATCGAGCGAAGGCCGGCAGGCTTCAGTAAGGCTCCTTGATGAACCATGGCGGCAACCATACATTCGATTAGAAGCTCTTCACTGCTGCTGATCTTTTTGAGTTTTTCAATGTATTCGACACGAGGTACGGAGCCTTGGAGTCTGCGTTTTAGAGTGTTTGCGGAGATCTGGGTCATGCTGGCAGCCACCCGACGCGACAGGCCTTGCTGCTCGACCAAATCAAGTGCCGACTGAATTCTGGACTCATTTGATTCACCTTCGGTTAAGCTGGGCTGGTATTTTAGATCAATTGTACGCTGTGGGTGGCTGCTGGGCTTACGAGGTCTAGAGATGGATTTGATGCCCTTTGAGATGGTTGCTTTTATATTTTTGATGGATTTTTTAGGTGAGAGTGATGAGGCTCTAGTGGCGGTAGAATCATTAGACAGAGTAGGGGCAGCTAATAACGACGACGAAGAGGCCGTTGAAAGTGCGGATGAAGAAGGTTCCTTTTTGATAGTTTGTTTGATTGGACTTGTTGATGACGACGAGGGGTTGGAATGTGATGGAACTGCCATTGTTATTATTACAACGACGGTGTATAAAAATGCTTATTTCGAGGTGTTGAATATGAGAATGCGGTTGGCACACCCGGTGAATGGAACAAGGGTAAAATGGGCGTTAATATGTAGATGTGAGTATATATATATACATGTATATATAAAGGGATCCGAATATTTGAAGCGCCTATTTGTTGAAATTAACTTTGTGGGATCATTGGGAGATGAGATAAAGATGAATAGAGATGAAGGAAGGGGGATGGATGGGAGGAAAGAAGGGGAACGAGCAAATAGCAGGAAATGATGATGAATGAGATAACAAAAACAAACAAACAAAAAAAAAAAAAAAAATAATAATAATAATAACAACAATAACAAACAGAGGAGGTTTTCTTGGAGCAAAGCGATGGCAAATAGATTCTAAATAATAATCGATAATGTAGAATGAGAAATTCCAGGTAACGCGTTAGTGTTTGTTTATAAATATCTTGAAAATATTATTTAAAATATTATTATTATTATTATAATATAATAATAATAATAATAAACAACACTAATTACAGCAACGACAAACATACATATAAATTAGCCGAGCAAGCACCAAATCTATGAACAAAAAAAAGATACAGTAAATAGTAAATATAAATAAGTACTTAAAAATAAATAAATGAATAAATTAAAAACAAATTAACAGAAGCTTTAGATGTAAAAATGTTCAGTTGAAGATTTTTTTTTGTTTTGTTTTGTTTTGACACCAAAAGGGAAAGTAGATATGCCACTGCCATATAATTTTATTTTTACGAAAAATAAAAAAAAAAAAAATAAAAAAAAGAAAATAAGTAAACAAATTGTAGGGGCAACAAAGTACTTAAAGACATACAATGTCTTGACCTGTCAAACGTAGCAACCATTGACTTTGGAGCTATCCAACCTAATTTCGTATATCAAAGTGTCGCTAAGACTATTATGCTTATACAAGTTCGCGTTTTTTTATATGGTTTAATATATATGATATATTATAGAACTTTTTTTTTTTTTCCAATCCCGCGAATAATAATATTATTATTATTTTGGAAAAATTAAAATTAATTTACTGCACTTTTTTCTTTCGATACCAAAATATATATGATTCTATATTATGGCCCATACATTTTGATTTCTAGATTTTTGTAAACATTTATAAATAAATTACCAAATTAGGCAAGTACGGCTGGGTTGTTTGATATGCCAACACAAATCATCTTCATAACCATAACATCACACTTAATATTAAGGTCAAACAGCTTCAAAACTGGCCGTAGGAATTAAAAAAAATAAAAATAAAAATAAACATATAAATACCGTATTTTAAATGATAATTATTTGGTATCATCTAGTTTAGTGATCATAATAATAATAAATAAACAGAAAGATGTTGGCGATTACATGTTTACTTATTTTGTTGCAATCATATATTCACTCGTAGTGAAGTAAACATATAAAAAGACTATTATCTCTGTCTTTTTTTTTTTTTTTTTTTTTTTTTTTTTTTAAATTTTTATTTATTTTTTTTTAAAAAAAAAAAAAAAGATAAATTACCTCACAATTTTTGTTTGTTTCAATTTTTTAATCTCCTAAATTGAAATCGTTCTTTCTCAATATATATACTTATTTTAATTTACTGATAATCATTATGAATATTCAAATAACCCCAAAGAAAAAACAACGCACGCGAAACGTATTTCTAAAAACTGAAAAAGATGTCGCAAACACGATCGCACTTCTTGCATTGCTACTTCAAAATGGTTCATTTGGAATTCCAGTAAATCATATCAATTCCAATCTAACGCGAGCGGACCTATACAAAGCACCCAGAACTAAACATTTTTCTCCTCACATTGGCCGTACCAATCCAATTGCTTATTATCATCACCAACAAGGCTATATATCTGGTGTATCATTGCCTAGCTCGCCTACTCTAGCTCACGTTCCTTCCGCTTATATCAAAGGCTATGCCAATGAAGACAATGATGACGATGAAAATCGTAATGATGACGACGATGATGATGACGATAATGACAATGACAATTACAATGACGATATTGATAAGAGCGTTGAGTATTATAATGGACAACAAGAGGGAGAGTCGGAGGCTTATCCAAGTTACAGATCAATTGAGAATGATATGGACGAAAACGCCTGCTCAACACCAATGAAGCAAGTTACTAATACCGTTAATCTTCAAGACATTACACCTCCTCATTCGGCTCCACACATGAGAACAGGCCAACCTTATTCTATTCATAAAACACACTTTCAGAGACATTCAACTAGTAAAATTATTGATTTCAAATCTAGCTTCCCTCCCATTGTTAAGTCTGATCAGACAGGCTCTAAACAGAATGTCAGTTCTTCAAAAGATGATGATATTGATAGTACACCTAGCACAAGATCCAATATATTTGGTCAAAAGGTTCCATCTTACAATTTGAATACAATCAACAACAAACACTCTAAGCATATAAGTGATAACGACCTCAGATCTGATACACCCACTACACAGATAAATAAGAGACTCAATCTTTTCAGAGTAGAAACGCCAGTTGATAGTAGAACCGTTGAAAAAAAAGGTGAATCATTCATGGAACCCAAAACACCCGTTGAACAAACCGGTGGGTTTCCATTTACCAACAACTATAGTACGCCAGTAACCAGCCGGAAGTTTCAACAAAGCACTAGTTTTGATGAACAAAATACGGCTGAAGATGAAAGTTTAGGGCTGGATGAACATCTGAGATACGAAGACTCCATCTCTGCAGAGTTTGAAGATGACTTGGATACCATTAACAGCAAGCAGACTTCTGCTAAAGTTAAAAAGGATAGCTCAAACTTCAGGATTTCTAAGCAAAGAGCCGATGTTTTAAACTCGCCATTTAAAACGCCTAGCCGTCTTCAAAATAGTGGTGATATGGGGAAATCTCGACATTCCTCTATGTTTCAAAGAACAAAGACGCCAGTCAATGGAACACACGCCAAAATGACGTCTAGTACTCAGTTATTGAACATGATGATAGCCCCTGGTAGCAGAAATCGTAATGCTTCTGATTCTACATAATATTAATGAAAACCACTTGAATACTGTCTAGATCTTACAGATCAGAATAGGCCTAGTTTGATATATATATATATATATATATATATATATATATATATATTATAATTTTTATAATTTTCTTTTTAAAAAAAAGACTTCAAATATATGATATTTTGCTTTCAATGCTTTCTTTGCAAAAGTGATATAAAATCAGTCACAGAAGTTATTCTAAGGACCCATCATAAATAGTGATTCCAACATGAAAATCCAGGCTTGTTTGAATGTCAAAACCTTTGGTTTAAGATCATGAATCATGACCATACAATAAGACACAATGAAGACTGTGACTGTCTTTTGTTGTTGTTTATAAAAAACAACTTATTAGATAGGGCTTTTTTATTAGGGCTTTATTTTAATGTAACATTATACAACAAAAAAATATTTGTTACACAATTACATAAGCATAAATTTTTTTCACACATTTTTGAAAAAAAAGAAACAAAATTTGGTAATACACACACGCACAACATCCCTTTCACGTCTTTTTTTTTTTTTTTTTTTTTTTTTTTTTT
>JAKTYK010000014.1:0-24191 GCA_030578655.1 Magnusiomyces starmeri
TTTTTTTTTTTTTTTTTTTTTTTTTTTTTTTTTTTTTTTTTTTTTTTTTTTTTAATACATTTTTTTTAAGCAAACTGATGACTGCGGAAAAAATTTTTATTCATCATTATCGTCCATTTCTTCATCATTATCACCCTCCTTTACATCCACTGTAAACTCTATTTCCTTATCCACATCAAAATAGGAATCACACATACACAATACAGAAAGCTCATGTTTACCTTGGTGAGGAATGGTAAATGTAACCTTGTGCTCCAAGTGAGGTTTGTTAATCGAAACACGCTTGATTCCATAGATCTGGTTACTGCTAACTTCACCTATGACCAACCACCAGTTTTCAATCTTGGGGTGAGGATAGAACTGCGACTCCACAGATGTATCAACAACTGGATCATCCTCATCAACTTCACGATCAATCTTAATGATAATAGTGGACTGTTCATCTTCAATAATTTCATCACTTTCCAGCTCATAAGATATCTCAATATTGGGATACTTGTTAACAAAGTTGGCAATCGAAACCATGCGTGGATCAGACTCATCCATTCCAAGAACCTTCTCCCGCACATCATCCTCAATCATAACAAAGTCATAAACGTTATTGATACCCTCTTCTTTGCATCTTTGAATGATATCAGATGTAAAATAAGGAATCTGTTTAAGTGGGCTATCCTTATTCCAAATAGCTTGAACAACCATTTGACTTAAATCCATAGCGTATGTGGCGTTCAAGCAGCCTTCACCAGAAAGAACATCAACGCATGCTGCCAAAAGAGAAATCACTTTACCCAGAACAATATGCTGATCTGCAACCAAATCAGGAGGCAAAGATATTCTAGATAAATGTGCCTCAAGTAAAACAAAGGCCTTGAAGTGCGAAGAATATGATGTGTATTTACTCATTTTAATGGGTAAATGATTATGAATCTTGAGCAAAAGTTCATCCTCATGTGTTCTAAAGGGTAAAGATTCAAACTCAGTTGCTGATGTAACAATTTCAAGCATACCCTTGATTCTTGTCTTTTCGTTAAGTGATAGAATAAATGTTTGCATAGTGAAATAGGAAACATCATAATAAGAACTGATAATGGCCCCGTTAAGAGGTGAAATGGAATCCTCAGATTCTGCATCCAATTCTATCATCTTGGCCTCTGCCAAGCCGTTAAGAGTATTTTCAACAAGGTCGGAAAGATATATATTGATGCCGTCATATGAGGTATCAGCCAAATCATAAAACGTGGGATTAGCCGTCAATCTAGAGAAAAAATAAGTGTACATTAGCCAGCCCATACAGTCGTTACGCGAACTGATAATACCTTCACTGATTTCTATAATGAAAGCATCGGCAAGGTATGAAGGCATATGCGACTCAATGGGAAGTGCCTCGGCCAAAAATTTGCGATAATATTCTCTTTTAGATGTATTGGTCAAAATCAGTGTTTGATTAAAATCACCAGGTACACATGCATGTCCAATCATCTGTAATAATTCGGCAATGGTATAATCAATGTAGCGATGTTCGCGACCTTCATAAAATTGGGTGCCCATGACAATAACAAGGCTGGCTTTAGGTCCAGTCCAACACGTTTCCCTGGTTGCTAAAAGAACTTGGATGACACCCTTTTTAAACAAATGCTCGACAATTTTTTTGTCGGACTTTTCCATGTAAGGATAATAAAAGCCAATACCTTTGGAAATACTCTCCTTAAGGTTTTCGTCTTGTATTTTACTCACAAATGGTTCAATATAACTCGTTTCTGAAAGCAAAAAGCAATTCTCGCGGTTATCGGCCAAAGCCAAACGAGTTAAATCAGATGACGTAGCAATACATTGCTTTCGGTTTTCAACGTAAATCATAACTGATTCTGGTTCATCCATACTTCTAATAGCATTGTATGCGGGATGTGCTAAAGCAATAAGGAATGATGGATGATGAGGAATGCTTAACGATTGCAAATGAATTTCTAACGGAATTTGTCGTTCTGCTGGTGAGAAATTGAAAATGTTGTGAGATGTAGCGCCTATCCATTTTCCAAAATCCTTTCCATTAGCCAAAGAAACACTTAAAGCAATTATGCGCAAAGGCTTTTCAAGTTGTGTGGCCATAAAACGGAACCGCGAGATTACGTTTTCATAAACGGCTCCATTAAAACCACCAATCATATGAGCATCATTAGCAATGACTAATGACACTTTTTGAACATTTCGTCTTCGTTGCCATCTACGAGAAAGTAAATCCCATTGTGTCGGTGTTGCTAAAATCAAATCTGATGATTCAAGTAGCTTCAAATCAGCAGCAAGCTCCCCAGTTAATTTGTTTATGGAGGACGTTTCAATGACTTTTCCAAATCTCTTATGCCAATCAGCAAGTCGATCATCAACTTGTTCTTGAAAAGGTGTGAGATAAATAACTTTACCAGGATTCTCTTGGGACCAGTGGCGTAAAAGAGCGAGTTCGGCACACACAGTTTTACCATTTCCTGCAGAAGCACCTATAAAAACGCTATCATCAGTATTGAACAATGAATGACAGGTTTGTGTTTGAATCTTATTGAGGTATTGGAAATCAAACAAATTTTCGAAATCTTCACTAAGTGAAGTAACAGATATAGGCTCTCGGTCATAGATTGGCGTATGTGGTGGAAATTTTTGAGGAAGAATAAGATTGTTGAAAGGAAGAACAATCTTACTCTCACAATGTAACCATTTTTCAGAAATCAAAGAAACAAAGTAATTAGGCGGAATAGGTTCAGAAATTGGAACAGTGAAATCAACATAATGTGGCTCTTCACTTTCAAAATAGCGTTCACGTAATACAAAATAATCGCTAAAAAGAATTGTCTCACCGTTACTATCCTCTACCATTAAAAGGTAAGTTTCTGCTGTTCCATGAACCTTCCTGTTCCACTCTGTAAACTCAGGAGTAATTGCCAACTCTATACGTAGAAGACTAGGAGTAATAGGTCTAAATCTTGCATCTACTCTAAGTCGTGGGAACTGTTGAAGCATATTGTAAACCAATGCACCTTTACTTTCTAGCCGAAGAACTTGTCCAACTTCAGCTGGACCATCTAAATCAAAATATTTAGACCATGGAAGTTGAGAAGCTTCAGTGCGCTTAACAACATCATTAGGAACATCTGGAAATTGTCTGAAAGGCGAATTGGAAAGCCATAATCTTTTTTCCACCATTTTGCACAAATCCAATGTTATCCTAGTCAAAGCAGCCCATCCTTTTCTAAGAGCTATCTCATACATAGCTCGAATCAATCGGCCTGCTGACTGTGTGATGTAAACCATATCAGCCATAAGAGCAAACCCATCTAAACTTAAACGAGAGATGTATGCCTGGAGAAGAACGTTGATTTTTGCAGCTGGTTCCTCGACAGTTTCTTTAACGGGAATGGGTGCTTTCTCTAAGAGTTTGGATAATTCTAATTTTTCTTCTTGGCGAACGGGTATGTACTTAAATTCTTCAGACATTGAAAAGATCCGGAAAATCTCAATATTCGTAAGATATGGCTTCAAGTTATCATTGTAGGTAGCCATAGATGTATGAGATATATAAAAATGAGACGCAATACGGCCAAGCTCTGTAGATTTAACAGCTCCAGTACGTGGATCATACCGAATTAAGTTATTTTGATGCAATATCGTGAGTGCTGAATGACACAAATCCTGACGCTTATTGATTAGAGTAGTATCATTGGCATAATCTTCACCAACTTTATAGACTCTAGGTGATTTAAGCATGCGAACATATAAATAAGTATAACCAAGCCATTCCACGGCATCCTTTCTATTGGTTATAGTACCAAGAGCTACTTCTGCATTTATACTGTCAACTAATTTGGACATCATTTGACTCTCAATTGGAAGACTAGCGTTTATCAAAGACATGTAGTAACTGAGCTCCGTGTGAGAAGTAATAATAACACCATCACCAGATTTATCATAACCAGGGCGACCAGCTCGACCAAGCTTTAAAAAGAAAAAAAAAGTTAGTTGAATGAAGAACAAAAAATAATAAAAATAAAAAAGATCTAACTTACCATTTGGAGGACATCCTGTGGTGATAACTCAGTCCATCTACCCTTTTCTGGAGAATATACCTGAGTACCTTTGATTATAACTGTATGTGCAGGTAAATTAACACCCCATGCTAAAGTAGCAGTCGAGACAAGAACTTGAACATATCCTTCTCTAAAAAGATCTTCGGCTGATGCTCTGTCTGCACGAGAAAGACCAGCATGATGGATAGCAAATCCTGAAGGTAGAAGATCTTTCAAATCAGTATTTTGTACAGACTGGCTTTCTGATTCCAAAAGTTTAGCAGCCGTAGTTCCTCCCTTCAAAAAGTTTCTCAAAGTGCCTTCTTCTGCAGCTTTATCTCGCAAGTATTTAGCTGTTTTTGCGGTTTCTTTTCGAGAGTGAACGAATATAATAACCTGGTGTTTCCCTGAATATTGTAATACTTTATCATAGCAGGCATCATTCATGGCCTGATACCTTTTAAAAGCTTTCTTCTCTGTGATGCCAATATAAGATTGTGCAAGAGGTGTGGGTCTGTAAGAAGAATCAAAGAAAAACAAACCTTTGTCAAAGTCAACACGAATGAACCGAGCAACATCTTTGTAATTTGGTAAAGTAGCTGATAAGCCAACCAATCTTACTGGTTCTTTGGTTGCCACTTCGTGTCTAATAGTTCTAGCAACAATTCCTTCCAGAACCGGACCTCTTTCGTCGTGAAGTAAATGAATTTCATCAATGATAATCAATCGTACAAGATTAGTATAGCTGGTATCAGAAGATTTTCTTGTGATAACGTCCCACTTTTCTGGGGTAGTTACAATCATTTGTGTTTCAGAAATCTGTTGTTTGGTTAAATTTCTATCACCCGTAAGTTCAGATACCTTAATCCCATAGCTCTCAAGTTTCTTAGAAAACTCTTTAACTTGCTCCTGAACCAACGCTTTTAAAGGTGAAATATAAACAATTTTAAAAGCATCGAGATCGATTTTATTTGTTTCTAAATCAAGATAATGAGAAATCGTTTCTAAGATTGTCAAAAGTGCAACATTGGTTTTACCTGCACCAGTTGGTGCACATAAAAGTATATTCTCACTCGAGTTGAAAGCTGCAGGAAAAACAGTTGATTGAACCGGGTTAAGTGACTTTGTATTTTGAAATGCTGGTTGTGCCCAATTCGGAAGCGAAGATATTGGTACCAGTTCTACTGTTTTAGAAGCGGGTTTTGGTGGTGGTACATTGTATTCTTCATATGTTTTAGTTACTGATTTAGTTGTACCTTCAGGAAGTCGAAGCTCGTTCACATTGTTTACTCGATGGCCTTGGTCAAAAACTAGGTTTTCAAGATCAACGATTTTAGGCTCCCGTCCAAAGCTATTGGTTTTCAAGCTACTTTCGGATGTTTTACCAGTCATATCAACGTCCTTATCTTGGACATCATTAGCTGAAATACCTAGATATTCTTGGAGTATTGAATCAAGTCCATTTTTACTCATTTCTGATTTAACTGAGGCTTTTTCGGACTCTGTAGTTGCCTGAGCTAACCGCGTAAGCCATACAATTCGATCCCTATTTTTGCATAGTTTCTTGGTAAGCTCAAAATTTTCAAAATCAAAAATCTCCATAATATCATTTTCCACCTCACTAAGAGGCGCTGGTGAAGAGAGTATTCGAAAAATGTCAGCAGCTTTCTTATGAATTACCTGAGCATCTGAGTAGAGGGTACTGATTTGTCGTTGTAACCAGTATTCATCAATTTCGTGAGCTGGGATAACATCATTAGAATCTTCGGCATGTGTTTTTTTGCCAATAACCTCTACATCCTGATCAAGAGTTTCGTCTTCTTCTTCTTTTGGTTTTTCAGTAATTCCATCTTCATCCGCTTCCTCTTCATCATCCTCACTGTCTATCTGCATATCTTCATCGTCACTTCCTTCGAAAGTAACTGCAACACCCGTGTCATCATTCATTTGATTATTTTGTAATCCGGCTTCTTCTTCAGCACTGATATAATCGGTAATTCTTTTAGAAAGGTTGACAAGTTCATTGTATCGGTCATTAGAAATTCGAGTGCCTAATATATCTTCTATATCGCTTTTCTTTTCGTTATCGGTAAGATTTTCATCCTTTAATATTGTGAGAGATGCATCTGCAGCAGAACGAATAGTTTCATGGGGGACGTCTTCCAAAAAATGTTGAACCCAAGACATAATTAAATCAAATACTTCTCGAGTTTCGGCTGTTCTAGGGTAATAATTCAAACCTTCGGTATATCCTGACATTTCTAATAATGAAGCGCCTTCTTGATACGATGGTTTTAATATCGATTTTTTCCCATTTTTTGGTGGATCGGAGACTTCCTTCTTAATGCTTTTTTCAAGTTCATCTTTTTCAACTTTGGCGCGAGTTGCACGAGTACCAAGATCCTTGACGCTGATCTTTCCAGCCAATGATTCTGGGTCACCATTAGATTCATTTGAAGTCCGTGTTACAAACCTTCGGTCAACTTGAATGACCTTATTGGACATGTTCCCACTGAAGCGTTATGTTAGATTTTTTTTTCTTGTTATTTTCAGATATTGAAAATTCAAAGCACCACTTACTATTTATATTGGGAATTGTCGCGTTCTGTCATTTTGAACTGGCAATATTAACTTGAGAGAGAGCTCAAAAATAATCTATAACCTGTAAAAATATTGATAAATAATGCCTATTGAAATATATTAATAAATGCAAAAAAAAAAAAAAAAAAAAAAACGCGTGTGGCAATCGCTAAAATCTCGAAATACAATTTAAACACGATTGAAAAATTTTTGGTGGTGGAAAAATAAAACAGAATAAAATCTAACTAATAGGTTTTTGTTGCTTATGTAATCAGCATATTTAAAGAGGATGTTGGCTGCTACTTAATTTCAGTCAAAATGGACCTACAATTATTGATATTCGATCCTATTTTTTTTTTTTTTTTATTATCTTATTTTTACTTTCTATATCTCTATATATATACATGTGTGTATATTACTCGCTAATGGATGTGTCGGGTTTTAATGCGTACATTCGAACAGGATAAATATCTCTAGGCAAACCTTTTTGAAGGGCTGTCATTATAAGGCGAAGACCTGCTTCTTTAAAAACTTTTCTGAAGGTTTCATCTGTTCGAGTTACCGAGCTATCGGTTTCATCATAATCATCGAAAGCAGGACTATTGTTTTCTTTAACTATTATAACACCTCCGGTAGGTTGTAGAGCCTTCTTGCATTTCTTAAAAAACTCAACCAGCACTTTATCTGGGACATGGCCAACACACCATTGGCACCAAATCATCCAATATTTTCCTTCTTCTGGGTCAAAATCTTGGATGCCCTTTTCATAGATTTCACCAATTTTACCTTCTTCTTTTAGAGCAGATAACTGTTTATGTGCTTCCTGTACAAATGGCTCAACCGGTTCAAGAAGATCAACTTTGTCGCATACTTTTGAGAGCAAGTCTCTAGTGACTCTTCCTATTCTAAGAATAAATGTTAACTATATTCTTTACTTGCTAAATTTAAGAAGTAACTTACCCAGCACCCACGTCTAGACCATATTTTATCTGGCCTTCACCAACTGCAATACTGGGTCCCAATCTTCTTATAAATCCCATAGATCCAGCAACATCGGCTCTAGGGACAGGTGTAGATTCACCAAAGCCACCTAACACACCTGTAACCGTTGCAGGTACGGAAGACCAGTAGTCTATGGCTTTACCGTAGTTAATTTTATTGTCTGGTCTTTCTTCGCCCATTTTTTTATAAAAGTTTACTATATTTATTTGGTTTTCATTAAGGGAAAAGAAAGTAACTCTCCCTTTAAAAAAAAAAAAAAAATTTCAATGTCACACTCTATTGTTACGTAATATCAACAATATTATTACGTAATTAAATTGGTTGGATATAATTTGATTTTAAATCCTTATCGTATATAAATCCACATTTATGATGAATAGTTGAGTTTGGTAATTAACGATCTGAGTTCCTTTTTTTTTGTTTTCTTCTCTCTTAGTTTCTACCTTTATTTGAATGATATCTGCTCTATATCTTTAAAGAATAACGGATAGTAATTGTGGAAAAAAAATTATATTAATTATCGATTAATCTTGAACAATATTTGAATAGGAAAATAATTAAACTATATATATCTCCATTTATCGCTACTATCTAATGCATTAATCGTTTAGAAGAATTATGTATTTTAAATCAATTAGTTCGCATACTATACTGTGTAGATCTTCAATAAAATTAAGCTTTATGCTGTATTTTTATTTTTTTGAGAGAAAACGAGAAGTAATTACATCGTTTCTTTATTTCCTTGGGTTACCTTTAATGACGTTTAGGGATTGAGTGTACACGTAAAGACCAATAACCTTTTTATTGGAGGATTATCAGAAAAACCAGTTTATAAGTATGTTGATATCATTTTTATATAAAGATTTTTTGAAAAGTGCCTAGTGACCTCTTTGATAGGAGAAACTTTGAGCGGAGCTTACAAAATTACTTTTAAATTATCTTTTTAAAGTGCATAAAAACTATTGCTTATATTAATGCCTTACAAATATTCAAAATAAATTGTACAAATTTTTGTATATAGATTTCTATCTAGATCTTTTGTTCTTCATAAGAGAGCTTGGTCACAAATATCAACGATGTTTCTGTAAACGATTTATAACCTTCGCCTAATTCATGCTAAATTTAAGTCAAATGTCCCTAGAAAACATTAACATGGAATAATAACAAGGTTCCATAATGAAAAATATCTACATTTTTTTAAAACAAAGAGTTTTCCTAAGTAGGAAGTAATGAAAGTTTATTGCAAAATATTCCCGACGATTGTCCTTTATGTCTCTCATGAAAGATTTATTTACCGGGTCTATCTATATTTTGGTTACATTAGTTGAATATTAATATTGTAGTTTTTTTATGTCCATTTATACCTAAATGACTGCTCTATAGTATTATTGAACTCAAAATGGCTTTGTTATTGAGCAATAAGCGTAGTTAAGTAAAAGAAGGAAAAACAAGGGTAATGTTGTATAATTATTGAATAAACTTTATTTTTTTTTCTGGAAAACTAAAACTAACTAATTTTTTTTTCTAGTAACAACCATTTTTTGGCAATTTAAAAATTCAATAATTATTATTACTATACTTTATGACTTTTTTTTTATCCCTGATTTTCTGCATATTAATGATGGTATCGAAATAAAGGGTTATATGGGGTTTAATAAAAGCAGTCGATTTAACATTAATAAAATAATTTTAAGCTTTCTGAATTGTATCTGTTCTTTAGGATAGTCTTTTTTTTAAAAAAAAAAAGTAGACGATCGATCTTTTTGATCATCCTGTCATTTTTAATATTTCTCAAAAATAAATTCATTATAATTTTTTCTATATATTGACTTCAACAACAAAACAATATATGATACTAAATGTTGATTTCTGTCAATACTTTTGAGAATACAAGTTTTCTAAAGCATTATAACAAGAAAAAAACAGCTTCAAATTATTTTGAGTGTTTTTCCAAAAGAGTAAATTTCTTTTTTTACCTTTGGTTCTAAAACTATAATTTACTTCTTTTCTCAATAGTCTTTATGAAAAAGACTAATAAGTTTAAAATAATTAAAGTCTATCAATGTATTATATTGATCTTCTGTCTTTCCAAATGGTTGACTATTTTGTGAATTCATATTACTTCAAGGTTTTTTATTTTGAACTACAGTATTTAAACTCAAGTTCTGTTTTGGTTTCTTTCAATACTTTTATTTTTATTTAATTACCAAATCCTTCTAATTATAGGGCCACTTGAGCCGGACAAATTAGTAAAAAAGATATTCTTCATAAGATATAATATAAAGTAATGTTTTAGAACCTTCTATTCATGTAAATCGCTCTTTATACCTTTAAAATAAAAATAATTTATGTATTTAATAAAAAAAAAAAGTTTATATAATTCAATTTGAACAAAGCACCCTTCATGAATTGTTTTACTTTGTTCGTTTTGTGGAAAAAAGTCACAACCTAATTTGCTAAAAAAAATAAACATGAAATCCATAATATAATTAATACAAGTTATCAAAATGCTTTTCCTTTAATCTTTATACTTCTGCCCCCTTTTTTTGACATGTATCCTTTTCTTAGAGCCCCCTGTTTTATCTTACGGTAATAAAATAATAAGACTTCTATTTTTTTTTTTTTAGTTAGAAATATGTTCATATATATAAAGCCCACTTTCTTCCAGGAAGTTTCTTATTTTTTTATTAAATCATTCAATTATAAATTTTCATTACACCATTTTTAACTATAGACGCTCTTTTTATTTTAATTCTAACTTTTGTCTTTCATTTAATTAAAATACTCCTTCTCTTTGAATACTGTTTTGAAATAAAACATTATATATATTGGTAGATATCGAGGTATCTTAATTTTTCAACATTCAATAATAATAAACAATCAACCTAGATATAATATGATTGCACACTACACTTTTTTTCTTTTTGCAGCATGTGTGCTGCGAACACTAGCCCTTGAGATGGATACATCTTCAACAGAATCAATAAATAGCGGATTATCAAAAATTGCAAAGGGCATTTTAGACTATTATAATGGACATGAATACGGAAACTCGCCTGGTATGTTTCAACCTCCTTACTACTGGTGGCAGTCGGGTGCTGCTTGGGGTAGCATACTTGACTACTGGTATTTTACTGGAGATACTACTTATAATGACAAGCTTTATGACAGTCTTCTTTGGCAAGCTGGAAATAATTTTGATTATCTTCCTGAAAATCAAACAATGACTGAAGGTAATGATGATCAAGGATATTGGGGGATCACATTAATGGGTGCTGCTGAACGTGGTTTTACAACGCCTTATGAAGGTCAACCAAGTTGGGGAGAACGGGTTGAAAATATTGTTCAATCGATGATCTCGCGATGGGATACAGAAAATTGCGGAGGAGGCTTGAGATGGCAAATTTATTCTTGGAATAAAGGTTTCGATTATAAGAATACTGTTTCCAATGGCTGTTTATTCCATTTGGCGGCTCGTTTGAATAGATTTAATGGTAACACTAAATATCTTGAATGGGCGGAAAAAGCTTGGGATTGGATGGAGGAACACAATTTCATTGTCACAAACACTTCTGCATACAAAATTTTTGATGGTGCTTCAATCGCATCCCAATGCACTGAGGTTTCTCCTGAACAATGGACATATAACGCAGGGTTAATGTTGGCTGGATCAGCATATCTTTATGACCATACTAGGGATCCCAAATGGCTTGAACGAGCCCAAAAAATTTGGGCTGGTAGTAAGGTTTTCTTCAAAGACGGTGTGTCTATGTATGAGGCTTCCTGTCAAATTTCCAACAGATGCAACAATGATCAAAGAAGTTTCAAGGCATACTTTTCACGATTCCTTGGATTAACCGCTTCTCTTGTTCCAGAACTTTCCGACGACATTATGTCTCATCTTAAGGGAAATGTTCCGGGTGTTCTTTCTTCTTGTACTGGAGGAAAAGATGGTTATACCTGCGGTCTTGATTGGAGTGCCGGATCATGGGACGGTGTTTATGGATTAGGCGAACAAATGTCAGCATTAGAAGCTCTCCAAAATGCTTTATTACTGAAATCTAAACCCGGTCCTGCTGATAAAGGAGGTGCATCTGGTCTTGAGAGTTCATTATTTGGGTTTTATGGTGCCCCTAAGCACTCACATGCAACTGCTGAGAGCTCATCTACTGAAAGCTCATCTACCGAAAGTCCCTCTACCGAAAGTTCATCTGAAAATGATACACCTACAACAGAAACGCCAGTGGCTACAGGTGAGACTTTGAATAGTGCCACATCTTTTGAAAATCAATCTGAACAACAACCAGAACCAACATCAGACAGCAGTATTAATGAGGGTTATCCTGACCCCAGTACATATAACGTTGATACAACACCAGGCGCTTCTACTACTGAAAATATGCCTGAAACCCCTTCAAATATCAATTCGCCTCCTCCAACTTTAAGTAGTCAGGATGAGCTTTCAGCTGACCCTATGGTTTCTGAGTCCTGGTCTCTAGAAACACCTGCCGAAATTTCTGCAGAATTTTCTTCACCTTCAAATGAGCCAGTCATTTCCTCATCTACTAGGCCATCGCACACACTAGGCCCTCCAGCCCAAATACAAAGATCCGAAGATATTGGCAGTAGTTATCCATGCGAGTTATCCACAACGATAGCACCACCAGCCCAATATCCTTCGACTGCCAGAATTTCTGTTGTTGGTGTTGAAACTATCAGCACAATCGCCAATGATGATGGATCACCGTGTGAAGTAATTGTACGTACCATTGACGTTTACAATTAGATTAATTTGTTAATAGTGTTCCGATTAACAAATCTTTAAACGAAGCTAGGGAAACAAAGGCCTCACTGTTTATATATATATATATATATATATATTAATTGTTTCATTGAAATATTCACTACTATTCATGCATATTCCTCACTTTGATTAGTTTTTTATTTTTTCTTTAGAAAAGTAGCATCCTCCTCAAATACAAATTGTAATATTTCTTTTTTTATTTTTTTTGTTTTTTTGTTAATTTCATAAAGACGAATGTAAAATTAAATGACTGTCTCTTTATTTAAGTCGAATAAAGTTTATGCCTCTTTATAAAGGTATTTAATGCTAACAGACCTAAATATATGTTAATGCTGTTTATTCTAAAAAAATAAAAAAACACAAGTCAAAGAAGCTCTTTATATTTTCAAAGGATGACATTATTGATGTTATTTTTTTTTTTTTGTCACCAAATGCAATGTCTTGATATAACGGACACCAAGGTATACAACAGTATTTTAATCAATTTCATCTGAAAACTATATTAAATTCAAGATGAAAATATCGTGATATTTAGCTCAATGTAAAAGAAAGAAGATGAAATGACTGGCAAATTTGTTCATCGGTAGTTTTTTGAACGGCACAAATGAAACAACAGCCGTTGACTTTTTTTAGGTATTTAAAAAACAGCTGGTAAATGATTTTTTATTAAAATCGATATAGTTTAAATTTCCACCAACCTAAAATGTAAAAAAAAAATAAAAAAAATCATTCCATTGGATAGAAACGAAAAGGTATTTATTAGGTATAAAGACCATCGAAAAGGTTTGTCATTAAGAATATTTGACCTTTGAGCAGACAATTTCAGGCTCATTTTTGTTTGGTTTTTTTCTGCAAGTAAAATTTATTCTCCATATGTAGATTATTATTACTATTATTATCATATCACATGACGCTATTCAATATAGGACTCATTGAATCGAGAAAAAATGACCAATGAAATCCTTTATAACTATCAATGAATAACACTTAAATATATAATGTGAGCATGGATTCAAAAGACTTTTGCATCTAGTTATGTTGGAAGAGCTTAGTTTTTTTCATGTAGTTGTTAAAGAAAGCAGAAGTTTTTGGGTAAAAGTTTTGCTGTTAAAAAAAAAAAAAAAGATTAAAACAATGCCACCACAAAAATTTAATTTTCCTTATTTTTTTTTTTTTTTCCTATATCATCGACAGTTATAACATAAAAGCGCACTTATAGTATTATTCAAAATGAGTAATAATTCTGAAGATTACGAAGACGTAAATAAAGAAATTGTCAAGAATGAAGAACTTTTAAATATCAAATCTGAAGATCCTGACGGCGAAGATGAAGTTAACAGAATAGAACACGACGACGATACAGAAGAACATTTGTCCAAGCTCAAAACAACAGCAGAAGATGAAGAAGAGGAAACAGATAATATCAAGAGAGATTATGAAAATGAAGTTAGTGAGAATGAAGAGGGAGACAGTATCCATCAACATGAAGATTCACATGAGCCAGAAAACCAAGATGCTCAAAATAACGAAACCACACATGAGGATCACAATGATAAATCTGAACAGAGTGAGAATGAACAACACTATGACGAACAACCACAAGAAGAGGAGATACATGAAAAACACGAACTACATGAAACAGAGCGACACGAACAACAAGAGCAAGAACAACACGAACAACACGAACAACAAGAGCAAGAACCACGCGACTTTGAGGGGACAAGATCTGAGAATGAAGAAAGAGAGCCCGTGTCAGAAAAAGATATCGAGGAAGATGTTTTCAAATTAAAACGTCACAAAAAGCAGACTTCCGAGTCAAGAGCAGAAATCAGTTCGCAAATCCCTACTCCAAAAACGCGACCACGTAAACATAGACCAGACGAAGAAGGTGGCGATAATTTACGACAGGCCAAAAGAAGCAGATCATTAAGCGCGTCGGTGGAAAATGGCTTGGAAGGCGAGCAGTATTCTGAAGGAGGGGAATATCTTGAGGGAGAAGGTGATGCAGGCGTTGAAGACGAGCCGGAAATGGACGAAGAAACGCGACGACGAAAGGAATTCCAGCTTCGCATTCAAAACGCTGGTGCCAAACCTAAAAAGAAATCTCGAAAAGCCAACGATGAATCTCTTGATATGTTTCAAGATGAGCTTG
Source organism: Magnusiomyces starmeri (assembly GCA_030578655.1). Taxonomy (NCBI): domain Eukaryota; kingdom Fungi; phylum Ascomycota; class Dipodascomycetes; order Dipodascales; family Dipodascaceae; genus Magnusiomyces; species Magnusiomyces starmeri. The sequence continues at coordinate 14,591 of JAKTYK010000014.1, forward strand.
TTAATCAATTACGAGAGGAGATGCGAAATGCCGCTATTGCTGATGCCGAGTGTGTCAAAAACGGACAACCTGCTATTAACAAACTTAAGATGCTGCCTAAGGTAACCGCTATTATTCGCAAAGGTGCTCTTGCCGATACTATTCTTGATAATAACTTGCTCGAATCAGTTCGCATATGGCTCGAACCGCTTCCTGACGCTTCTTTACCTGCTTATCAAATTCAAAAGGAATTATTTGAGGCTCTTGAAAATCTTCCTATCAAGACTATTCATCTTCGCGAATCGGGGTTGGGCCGTGTTGTTTTGTTTTACCAGAGAAGCAAACGTCCTCAGCTAAATATAAAGCGATCTGTTGACAGGTTAATTGGAAATTGGACCCGTCCTATTATGGGCCGCTCAGACAATTACCGCGATAAACTTATACGTACCAGTACTTATAGCGTTCAACAAGACGAGGCTTATCAGAAACGGTCTACAGTTTCCAGTCAAAGTGCGGCTGCCAGTGACAAGCTTCCCAATGATCTTGCTGCCGCCAATGCTATGCGCAGAAACAGAGCTGTTATTCCAACAGTCAAGCCGGTATATTACGAGGTTGCTCCCAAGTCCGTTATTCGTGCTTCTGGCAACAGATCTCGCACAGGTGGTAATACTGAGAGTTACCGTCGTATGGCTCAAAAACTTAAAGCTAAGAAGTCAACAACCCGTAAATCTGGTGTTAGTATTGAGGGAAGATAGGTATATACAACTCAATAATAGTTTAATAAAAGAAACTCTTTATGATAAAAAAAAATAAATAAAATCTTTATACATGAAAGAGCAGGATTCTTTTTTTCTTTTTTTTCTTGGAAACATATTTACATAACAAAACAAACAAAACGAATGAAATAATCATAATAATAACAACATATGTGGAAATAGTTCATTAAGATACAGGTTGACTACGAAGTTTTGCCAAAAGAGCTGCTAAACTAGTAGGGGGTCGGTGATCGTATTGTGATAAATCTGCAACCATGTTGCCAGAGTAAATAACATGAACCTTCATCTTAGGATGATATTCCAAATCTTGTAACAGTTTTGGAGTGACGAGAAAGTATTGCGATGAGTTTTCGGCGCAGGCAACGCGAACCATATGGCTATGAACAACGCGCTCGTTTCGGGGGTCCATACCTTGGTTGATTTCATCAACAACACGGAATGGAGACTTTGTGATGCGTTGTAACGAGATAAGATAGAAGATGGTGGAGACAGCACGCTCACCTCCAGACTGCAATTGATGTGTGAGTATTTGTAGTTCGGTGCCCTCACGGAAGCTGACCATGATATCCATTGACCATTCCGAAAAGGGCTTGTCAGTATTTCCTAAGCGTACTTCTCCTCTGCAGTTGATACGCTTGAAGGCATCAGAAAATTCAGACGAAATGGTTGCCACTATTCTTTGTAGCTCAGGCATCCAAATCGATCTAAGGTTTTGAATTTGCGTCCCGAGTTCAGACTTTTGTATACTCAGTGTCTCAATGCTGTCCTCTAGTTTGCTGATTTCCTTTTGTCGTTTTTCGAATCTCGCTGTGGCTGTTTCTCCTAAATGGTCTTCAGAAGAATTCAAAACGGCTCGTATGTGATTTTGTTCCTCTTCAAGAGCCTCAATAGTTAAACTGCTATTTTCAAACATTGCTTTTACCTCAGCCAATTGGTCATCATTTAACCTCCTTCGGCTTTCTTTGACGTTGTGTTTCGAGAGTTTAAATTGTTTATTTTTCTCATGATACTCATTATTAATTAAATTTAATCGTAGTTCCAGTTCTTTCAAACCAGTATTAGCAAATTGGTCGTAAGAAGCTGACGCGTTATTAACAGATTCAAGTTCTATAAGCGAGCATTGATATTGTCGTGTCAAGTCTAAATCCTTTTGAATTAGTTGTACTAATTTTGATGCATGCTTTTCGGCTTGTTTGATGACATTTTTCAGTTGATTTTCCATCTCGATAAATTTACTTTCTGGTACTTCAACAACAAAATTGTCAAACTTATTTTTTAAAGACTTTTCTTTTTCAATTAGTGCTGCAATGGTACTTTTGATGTCATATAATTCTTTCCGTTTGCTTTCCAATTCTATTCGTTTGCTTTTGAGTGGCATTTGTTCAGCCCTAAGTTCAACAATGGATTCTTCGTAGTTTTGTACTTCTTCTTTATAATCGTTTAAGCGAGATTTTAATTCAGCAATTTCATTTTCCAGATTTTTGATTTGAATATGGTTTTGGCCAGCGGCAACAAAATACTTTGCAGCAAAGCCTAAAGATGATTTGCTAAGAGATAAGTTTCGTTTACCATAGTTTGATCTAATAGAAGTACACAGGTAAGAGCTGTCCATATATTTGGGAAATAGGGGATCGCCGTTTGAATTTCTGGCATTGTCTATTTTTTCCATTTGGCTAGGAGAAAGGTGCTTAGAGCAATATGGTGTTTGATGGATTCTTGATGTGTGACACAGCATATTGAGGACAGTTGATGGACCGGCAATCAGTTCTAAAACTGACCCATCGAAACCGTACTCTCTCATAGTGTCGGGCATTACGGATGGAATTTGGTCTTGAAGTGTAGGGGCCGACGTTCCTGAAAACTCCTTGATAGGTACATTGATTTGAAGTTGATCAGATACGTATCTACCAAAAGTCAAATAATCTTCACGGTTTTGAGCAGTGAATGTGGCCATGCTATTTTTATCAATGGTTGCACTGAGGAACTTAGTTAATTCCGGTCTTTTATAAATAAGACTAAGTACGGGGGGGTCATAAATGCGCTGCTTGAATTTTTCTTTATTTCTTTGTAGCCATTCAGAAGCCTTATAAACGTTGTTCCAAAGGGGGTCTGGGGAATCTTTTAAGAATTTGATTCGCACTAACTGATCCGACTTTAAATTAGAAAGACTTTTTTCCTTGATTGATATTTCTCGTTCCAAATGGTTTCTCGATCTTAAAGCACTATCGAGACTCGATTCCGCTGTGGATATTCTTTCGTCAATTTTTCTTATTTGAGAACGACAGTCGGTTATTTCGCTGTTTAAAGCTTCTATATTGCCACTTTTTTTAGATTCTTCTTCAAAAGATTGTAGAGACTCTTTAACAGCTTTCATTTCCATTTCAATACCCTGTTTCTCTTTAATACGTCTTGACTTTTCATTGCGAAGGGAATCTGTATTTTTTTTTGCAAGGGCAATACGATTTTGTAAAACGTTTAATTGATTTGTTTCCTCGGTGATCTCTTCTTGAATTCTTCGTTTGTGAATTTTAAGCTCGTCTTGAGCTTCCCGTATTGTATTTCCCAGGCGTACAAACCGTTGTTTTTTCTCTTCAAAAACTTTGTTTCTTTGAAGAAGGGTATTATAGCGTTCTTGGTATTCATCTCTCTTATTTTTAAGCGCAGTTATTGTTTCTCTAGCTTCACGATATTCGAGTGCACAAACACCTGCAGCCAAGACATCCAATCTGTCCATATTTTTTTTGCGAGCAGCTATTTTCTCCATAATTTCCTGGTCTTTTGCTTGTAAGTTTTTATGATTGGCAAGCACCTTTTCAGCTTGTTCTAATTTGTTGGTACATTCTTGTCGCAGTAAATCTAGCCGTATTAGTTCTTGATGCTGTTTAACTAAAGATCTTTCGCCTACAGCGCGCTCGGTTTCAATAAGAAGTTCAGTGGATGGAAGTTGAGCAAAACTAGCTACACGATCTTGGGGGAGAAACTGGCAGAGATTGTTTATTTGAATGTTGAAAGCAGCAACCACTTTCAAAACATCTGATTGAGAGCAGTTGCGACCATTAAGTTTCCATGTACTGTTGTGAGTGTTGATTGTTCGTGTAATTACCTGGTTTTTCTCAGAAGCAAAACCTTGAAGTTCTATAGTGATTGTTGCTGTGCTTGTGCCGTGCTTGATGAACTGGTTAGGAGATTTCGATCTACCCAACAGATCTGGCTTGCCTCCAAGACCAAGACAGATGGCACAAACAATAGTACTTTTGCCAGATCCATTGGGTCCAATGATCATATTTAAAGAGGGACCAATTGTGAACTCAGCATGACGGTAAGTGACGAAATTGGTGAGAACGATTCGGCGAATAGCGCCGGCTTCATATCCATCTGGGGAGCGGTAGCTTTCTTTAGGAGAGACTGGAGAAGGATCGTCCAGTATTTCTTGAAAAGATTCATTCATGGTTTCATTAGAGAGGTAATTTTCTTGGGTTATAACATCGCCATTCAGACGCATTATAGAGATAAATAATGATAATAAAAATAATGGGGGAGGGTAGGAAAGCGAAAGCTCAACCTCCCCCCAAACCCCCCTCCCCTCCTATAGAACCGCCGCCGCCCAAATTCCCCTACAATTCCGATACTGATATACCCATCACCGAGACAAAGCCAAACTATGATTTACTGGAACAACGGTTGCCCTTTAAAGAAAACTATTCCCTGAGCCATTCGTTGGCCCAGTCCCGTAATAAATGGCTCTCCGGTGCAATGTTTACCAAATATTGGACTCGGCCCCCACGCGGTCGTAAACTTCAGGAGGGCGAAGTCAACGCCCGCGAAAAAATGTCAAAGCTTTGTGAATGCATAATGGTTATCGGGCCGCATATCTTTGAAACAAAGCTCTTCATTGTGAAAGACGACATAAAGGACGACCCATTGGGTCCGGGCGATATTAAATCTGACAAACCGGATGACGATGACGCGTCGGGGACTACAAACAACACTCAAAATGACGAAGAGTTTGAATTACCACCTCAGGCTGATACAAAACCATCTTCTGTTTCTGTGCCAGATGATTCCCTTGAATCCACTTCTGGGCCGGCGAAACCCAACGATGCGAATGTGCCATCTACTCCACCATTGCCCACATCTTTTACTCAAACCGATTCGTCTTCTCCAAAAAACACCGAGGTTAATTCTGCCTCTAATCAAGAGCGTGCGGCTGTAATTGATACCACTCAAAACACTGAAGCGCCAAAGATTGGTGAAAGTACTATTCAAGAACCGTCGTCTTCCATTGAGAAAGCACCCACTGCTACTCAGCCAATTAGTAATTCTGCCACTCTTAATGTGGAACCTGCAGAGTCCGCTCCGACTTCTTCCTCCGAGAGTGCGCCACAAGTAGTAAATAATAATACCACATTAGCAACTACGCAACAGCAAGCTTATTCTATACCGGCTCCGCCCAGTAGCAGTGATACTGATCAAAAAAAAGTCGAAACAGCTGACAATCAGCCAACACCCATATCGAATACCCCTATCATTCCTGCAAGCACTGGACAAGATAAAAGTGCACCTGCAGTGACCTCCATTGATAGCACACAGCCAAAGTCTGTAAATGTCGAAGCATCCTCATTTCCAAAATCACCCATCCATAATACTACCTCTGCTCCGACCGCTTCTACAGTATCTACTGTCTCTACTGCTTCTACAGCTCCTACCGTTCCAACAGCTCCAGAACCTTCATCCGTCCCTACTGCACCACCACCACCGCCGCTATCCTCTATTCCAGCTCCTCAAGCTCCTCAAGCTCCTCAAGCTCCTCCAGCTGCTCCAGTCGCTTCGGCTGCTCCGGCTGCTCCGGCTGCTCCAGTTGCTCCGGCTGCTCCAGTTGCACCGGCTGCTCCGGCTGCTCCGGCTGCTCCAGTTGCACCGGCTGCTCCAGTTGCACCGGCTGCTCCGGCTGAACCACCTGCACCATCTGCACCAGCTGTTTCATCCGCACCCACTGCACCACCACCCACCACTACTACAGTTGCACCATCTGCACCTAAAGTGCAAGCGAAAACCACCAAGCCAAATACCCCAGCTACTACAACATCGGCCACTGTAAAAAGTACGTCTAACACAAACTCGATCACGTCGAACCCAGAAAATGTTCAGACAATTTTGAAATTACAGGCAATTGCTCGAATCGACAAATCGCTAAACTTGCTCATGAAAATCGTTGCCAGCGGAAGTGCATCTCATGCTCAAATCACCGAATTTCAGGGGTATATTAATCGTGTAAGAACCATTGAATTGGAAGATATACCCAAGTATTTTACGCCTGATGGTCCTAGATTTCCTATAGATAACGGTACGGCTAGCAAGCCTATTTCTAACACACCTACCTCGGGGTCACCTCCACCCTCACGTAACAATAATAACAACACCAACAACACCAACAACAACAATTTAACAGCACCTCCACAAATAAATTCAAAATCTGGTTCATCTCCTGTATCGGCACTATCATCATCGGCTTCTGGACCCTCTCCAGGCTCTAATTTAGCAAATACAACATCCGTGCCAACTACTACAGTGCCACCGTCAACATCCAGTTCATCAGCCACATTCCCGCCACCACAAGGCCAGTCAAACTTAGCGCCAAACCCTGCTCAGATGTCACCAACAGTGCCGCAGCCAGTTATCAACAATAGTGGCAGCAACAAAAAGTCAGCGTCCACTCCATCGAAAAGGGGGCCAGGTGCCACCAAGACCAAAGTCCCCAAGCCACCCAAAGCTCCGAAGCCGCCCAAGGAAAAGAAAATCAAGGAGCCGAAAAAGAAGGATTGTGAAAGTAAGACGGCGCAGGGGAAAAAGAAGAAGGATCCAAGCAAAACCAAGTCGCAATACATATCCAAAAAACAGCAGAAACGAGTCACTGTTGTGTTTGAGTTCAAAGACAATCCTGCCGACCGGTACATTATTCCTAAGAATTCGATGATCGAGATCCTTCCTACTAACGAGGTGCTTGTTTCCTTTTTCTTGACGTTTCCGGAAGGCGGACGCTCGGCTACTACCAAGGATCTTCCTCCGGGTAATGTGAAGGCCGGGACTGCTCCACCGGAGAACGGTGATGGGCAACAGCAACATAAGATTGAAGATGCGCCTGGAGCGCAAGGGAAAGAACAGGAGAAGAAAAAAGATGAAGGGGAGGAAAGAAAAGATGATAGCAATAATGAGAGCGCTGACAAGGCTGTTGTGGTTAAATCAGATTTTGAAAACGGAGGTAGGGATAACGGCAACAATTCCGAAGAGCCGGTTATTAAGACGGAGAACGAGGAGGGTGAGAAGAGTGAGAAGCAGGAGCTGTATTATCCGTTGACGGTAACGATACGAGACATTCCTGTCAAGTCGCTTCCAATTCTGGAGCGCTGTGTGCATAGGCCCCAAGAGGTTTACAAAAACATGCAGCACATGATCGAGACGGGGAAGCGGGCCAAGGACTGGTGGGTTTGGTTTGAGATTGATCGGCGGGACGAGGCAATGCTGGAGAAGCTGATTCAGCCGGCAAAACCGCCCGAGAATATGTTTGTGCCTGCTCGTGTGCGAGTATACAAGAGCAAGAAGAAAGGCAAGCAGAATGGAGAGATGAATGGAAACAAGAATGGCAACGGAAATGGCAACAACGGCCATGGCAATGGCAATGGCAATGGCAACGATAATGATAATGACCATGATAACGATAATGATAATGACCACGATAACGATAATTATGACGACAAGATGGGGCCCCGGATCAAAAGAGAAGATGGGGAGATGATGGGACACTATGAGGACTCCATGCATATGTCTTCGTCTTCACCCTCATCGTCTGCCCACGTTCTGGGTTTGGGACACGACGGAGATACCCTCATGACGGATGTTAATGATATGGACGGCGGTATGACTATAGAACAGAGCCACGGTCCGAATTCGAATTCCAGTCAGAGCCATGGCCATGGCCATGACCATGGCCAGGGCCAGGATCTTTCAATGACTGGGACATCTTATACACAAGACGTGACTATTATTGATCCGTTGCTTCTTGACGATTCGACAATGTCGCAGGACAATAATGATTAAAAGTCGTCATTGGAAACGATATGAGCTGATTGACGTAGATGTTTACTCCCCTGGTGGAAGTAATAGGAAGAAAGAAAAGGAAAAAGTACGTATATATATATATATATATATATATATATATATATATATATATAATAGTGTAGAGATTTTATAGTATATAAGAAAAAAAAAAATATATATATATATATATATATAAATATATGTGAGTTCTACAAGGTTGAAGGGGGAAAGAGTAAAAATAAAAAATAAAAAATAAAAATAAAAAAAATGTCAGGCGGAATACTGGACGCCTACACCAAAGGTTGTGATGGAGGGGACGTTAGTTTGGAAGGAGAGGCCGAAGCCAGTGCTGAGGAGAAGCTCTTTGAAGCGGCCCTCCCACATGAGGTTGACTGTTTGGTTGCGCAGGCTGGTGCTGCCCTTGAAGCAGAAGACGGGGGGGTTTTGAGGGTCGTCGAGGTCCTGGGGCTGGGGGGGCTGGGGGTACGGGTAGGAGTAAGGGTAGACGACGGGGTCGTCGGTGATGAGGTTCTTGATGCCGGTGTCGTAGAGCGTGCGGTCGAGGGTGTTGAGCAGCCGCTTGTATTTGCGGGAGAAGTAGCCGTCGTCGGGGGAGATGGAGTAGGGGGGTTGGGGGTGGGGTATTCCAGAAGTTTGTGTCAATGGTGAACTAGTGGAAGAAGAAGGAGAAGAAGAAGAAGAAGAGGAAGAAGAAGAAGAAGAAGAAGAAGAAGAAGAAGAAGAAAGTGATGATGATAGTGAGCTGGACAACTATAGCGATAAAGACGATAGTAGCGACGACGAAAGTGTGTACGGCGACATGGAAGAGGCATATGTCCATTACTATAAGCAGCAGCTGGACCAGTATAACGAGTACCAACGGACGCTGGGGAACACAACTGGCCACGACTCGCCGCCCAGCTCGCCCGGCGACATTCTGCCCGTAGCAAAATACTACCAAACACAAACACAAGCACAAGCACTAAGGGGAAAGAGCCAGTCCAAAAGCTCTCACAACGGGGTGCTGATGTTGGGACTCCAAACCATAACTAGCAACTCTTTCCTTTCAACCCTGTTTTCAAGTTTCCCGTCAAGCCAGTCCTTCACTGCCAGCAGAAAGGCGCACCTCAAGCACAACCGCAAGCACAACCACAGGCACAACCACAGGCACAACCACAGGCACAACCACAGGCACAACCACAGGCACAAAATCGACAGATCCCTCTTCCGCGTTAGAAACTTTGTTATTCTCCTCATGCCTATCCTGGGTCTTTTTTTTGCAATCATCCTTCTTTGGCTCGTGTCTGGTTATTTCGATAAATAAATAATTAATTAATTAATTAAATAAATAAAAAATTAAATGAAATATTAGAGTTCATTAATTAATAAAGTTATCTAAATTTGATTAAAAAAAAAAAAAAAAAATATAATTTTTTTTTTTTTAATTAAAGTCAAATTACACTTTTTTTTATTGTTTATAAACACCCATTATTGTCTGATTGCCGATATTTGGCCTTCCAAAAAAGACACTCTGCCCTCAGCGCTATTGAGTCGTTCCTCAAGAGCACGGACCCTGCTCTCCAGCATTTTGACTATGGCCCAAGGCTCATTTACCGAGAGGGGTCGAAAGGTGTGATTTTGCGGTGATGGTGTAGACGTGGGTTGATGATTCTTGGTAAGCTGTCGTTGTTGCTGCTGTTGTTGTTGTTGTTGTTGTTGTTGTTGTTGTTGTTGTTGTTGTTGTTGTTGTT
>JAKTYK010000015.1:0-23929 GCA_030578655.1 Magnusiomyces starmeri
TATATTATAATAATAAAAAATTTAATTAAATTAAAAAAAAAAAAAAAAAAAAAAAAGAAAAAAAAAAGATCAATTTCACATGGATAACTCACAGTTGAAGGGGAATTCAGTTTTGTGTAACACAGCAAATGTTGATACCAATACCAATCATAAATTAGATACAGAGAATGGAGGGCAAGATAAAACAACCGATCAGTCTGGTTCTTATTTGGTAGCAAATAACAAAGCCGAAAGAGAAGATGAGGACGAATTGAATGAAAAACTGTGGAAAGAGATATACCAGGATAATGAGAAGGAAACTTATGTATTTGAGCCTGAGTTAGTCAAGTGTTTTCCGGCCGAGAAAAACAACGTTTTAGAAACAGAAGACAAAACTGGAACTAGTAATATCAAGAAAAAGGCAAAGTATATATCAGACAAAAAATTGGGGCCATTGAAGCGGGCAATTTTAATTAAACCCAAGTCTCAAAAAGGGGCCAAAGAACAGCAGCAACTACCCAAGGAGAATATGACCACAGAGACGTCCAAAGATATGGAGACATTGGAGCCAAAGCCGAACAAGAAAGACTTGGATATGTTGTTTAAAAAGGAAGACTCTCGTCCTTATCTTTCTCGGTGTTGTTCCTTTTCTTCATTTCTGTCCCACTCCAAATCTCTATTTGTGTTATCCCCTCATCAATTGTTAAAGTACGAAACCAACAAATCAAATAGTTGTCAGTCAGCACCGGTTATTCCAAGCAGTAACAACAACAACAACAATAATAATTCTCTGTATTCGCCCAAACACAAGCCAGCTTGGTATTCTAAATCGCCCAAGTTAAGAGGCATTGATTTAGGATCCCCGTACAGCACGCTGGGGAATTACAAGACAAGCATACAAGACACGGCCAACAACAATGTGTATGGAGTTACTGCGTGTTACTTGGGGACCCCCACCGAGCGAAACGTTCAGCGGTTTCGCACAGATTACGCCATGGCATCTCTGTCTTCATCAAGACCCAACGGGTGCACAAAGCTATCGATAAGCAGAGACTATTATAGTCGGATGGCGCCCGAGATAGAAAATAAGCAGCAAGATGAGAGACGTTCCCGAGGGGGAAGACCACCAAGGAAAAGAAGTGTTTTATATTCAACAGAAGCAAACCAAAACGAAAACAAACATGTGGATGTACATGGATATCCAAGGGCCAATGCCAAAGCAATCGCCGCCTATAATGCCCAACTTAACAAGGGGACATTTTTCAATAACCGGGCATTGGTTGATTTCTCCAAAATCCCTGCGTGGTTTAGGGCCCGGGACATATACTACAAAGCGTCGATTCTTCCCATGGCCGAGACGGAGGGTATTAGAATGGATAAGCTGGGCCGAGTGCAGAGTCTTTTGAGTGGATCGCAAGCGGCATTGAGAGATAAGTTGAGGCGAGAGCAAGAAGAAGAAGAAGAAAAAGACGCGGGCGACAACGAGGTCGAGGTTGAGGTCGATGATAGTGACAAAAACAAGGAGGGGGGGGGAAAGGAAAGACTAATACAAAGACAAAGCAAACAGACGAAAGAAAGGGATGTTTTTGCTGCGGTTTCCAGGCGGAAGAGCAACCGGAGAGTCGATGAGTACAAAGTGCTGATGATTGCGGTTCCTAAACGGGTGCATGACCTTGAAAACAACAAAAGAGATGGCTGCAAACAGGTAGGGCTGGCCACACCTCCGCTCTACCGGACGACAAGCGGGCTGAATGTAAACGACGTGTTTGACAAACGTAAATTTAAACCTGATGTGTCTGTGCGTGAGATTACCGTTCAGGGAGACGAGAGCGAAAAAGAAGAAGAAAAACAAGAAGAAGAGTTTGAAGACTACGAAAGGGGGGAGTCCAAGGTTCAAGAAATTGGGGTTGTGTCGAGTTATGAAGACCAAGACAAGAAACAAGACCCAAGTGAGAGTAAGAAGAAAAAAAAACTTCGGTTTGTGGATAACGTTGAGTATTCATGGTTTGAGTATATACCGGTAGACGAGGTAACTGATGTGAAGGAAGCGTTAATTTTCAACAAGGAAGCGTCGCCAGAGAGTATCCATGAATGGAGGATTTTCCAAAAAAGGAAGAAGAGGAGGAGCAAAGGAAGTTTACACAAATCCTGTGGCCCGTCCACCAGCAGCTGCATAAACCGAGGCAATGACAGCACCAGGAACAAGCTGGAGGTAGTTCCGATAGTGGCGTTGGGGGTTGTTGAGGCCAAGCCTTTGGTCAAGCAACAGATTTTGGATTACGAAGACAACGAAAGCAACATCGATCGGTTTGTTGAGACAAGGGGCGCGCAGGGACAACCGGTACACTACAAGCTAAAGGACGTGGACACGGTTGGGACCTACGCAGCGGCCAAGATCATGACGAAGAAGATCAAATGGCAGCAACGAATGCGACCCCCCGGGTACGGTCCAGGGACCAAATTTGGGCGCAATGTTGTGCAGAAGAAAACACATAATCTGTACGTTGCGCGCATGTTTGATTACCGGGAAAAAGAAGAGATACCAGAGACACTGGGGAGTGTGATGGGTGGAAACAAGATGCCCAAGGTTCGGGGGATCATGAAAATCAACCGGGTTCCGATAGCCCCGGAGCATGGGAGGAGGAAAGGAGAGGAACAAAAAAGCATATTGGAAAAGAACAATAATAACAATAAAGATGATGATGATAGAGTATCAGAGAAAGGGGAAAGGGCTTGGAGTGCGCAGTACAGTTTTTATCATTATTGTAATGATGAGGAAGAGGACAAACGTTCTTTGGCCAGTGTGGAGATTGCTACGAGAGAAGAGAAGGAGGCTGCTCGGGTAATTGAGATGTACAAGGGAGGGTCTCTCAGCGTCAGCAGCAGCAGCAGCAGCGCCGGCAGCGGTACAGTACGGTTAACGCGAGAGGGGTACCTGGTGAATTGTTATTGTGCGCAATGCAACAGTGCCTATCTTCGGAACCACATCGAGCCGTACGACGAGATGGTGCAGGTGCTTCCCAGCAGAAAAAAGAACCGGATGAGGAGGAGCAGCGATGTGCGCAGGTTAGTTGGGGGAGAAGCCGAGAGTGGCGGAGGCGGAGGCTGCAGCGGAAAAGGAGGAGGAGGAGGAAGAGGCTGCGGAACACTGGGGAGACCCGTGTACTCATCTACATTGGTCTCATCACCGGGGGGAAAGGAGGCCACCAACGCAAAATACCTGGAGAGCAGTGCGCCCAGGTTGCTGGAGTTTATGTACTACAACCGGGTGTTTTTCGGGATAGAGGCTCCTACGGAGCCGAGTTTCTTTTAGAAAACTGAGGAGCTGGAATTCCATTGTCAGGCATCTATGTATGCATACCAAAAAAAAAAAAAAAAAAAAAAAAAAAAAAAAAAAAAAAAAAAAATAATTTTTTTTTTTTTTTTTTTTTTTTTTTAAAAAAAAAAACAAAAAATAAAAAAAAAAAAAAAAAAAAAAAAAAGACTAAAATATACGCATGTGACATATATTACCCGTTGTAGAATTGTATTACATTATTTCTTACATAATCGATGGCTCAAGTACCGGCAGACCAGCGCAAGGTCTTCGGTCATCTCTAAAGCCGTCGACAGCTTGGTGGCCAGCCCCACCAAATCCAAGTCATTCGACACACCAACCATGGTACCGTTGGGCATGCTCGACGAAAAGCTAATGTGTGTAATCGAGAATCCCACGTTGCCCTGGTCCTTCAGCTTGGGCGTGATCCAAAAGGAAAACTGGCTGAGAAACGGTATCGACACGGTCAAATGGATCTCGTCACCCTCTTCAATCAAACTCACGTTCACATGAAGCTCGCGCTCAAGCAAATCCGACTTTCCTATGAACTCTGCTGGCTCGTCCATGTCTATATCCTTAACGTCCACCATACTCTCGTCGTCGTCCACTATGGCTGACGACCCGGCTCGGGACGAGCTGCTCAGCGAGTTTCGAATGTTGGCCAAAACCTTCATCCGCTTGGCGTCCATGTTTGCTGCCGCCTCAAGAATGGTGTCAATCAGCAGTAGATCACTGTCGAGTGCCTCATCAATCTCCTCATCTTCGTTATTACCCTTGGTTCCTTGTCTGTTCATATTACCCCCGGTGCTTCCGCCGTGGTTGTGCTGGCCCGTAGAAGCCCCACCTTCACAGCCACCACCGACCGTGTCATGAAGATTCAAACTTCGACACAGCGTATCAATCATAATCGCCTTCCGCAGCGACAAAATGATTTCGGGTAGATCCTTTGGATGTGCTATCGGGATTTCTACCACCTTGACAAATGGATATGGTACCAAGCTACTGAAGCTGACCTCCAAATCTAGCGCGTCATTATCAATATCCTCGTCTTCTCCATTTTTATCAGCAGTACTATTTGAGGTATCATTATTTACATTATTCTCATCACTGTGACCGCCGTGAGGATAGCTGTCTCCAAACAATGTCGACGAAAAATTACTATCATCACCTTCATTACTGCTCCCTGAAAGACTGTGTTTTGATTCCTCATGTCTATTGTTGGAATCCATACTGGTATTCTTATTCTTATTACTATTGTTATTGTTATTTTTACTAGCTTCATGATTGGTATTCTCAGCCGAGTTGTTGCCTCTTTTAGGCCCATAGACTTTCCTGCTAGTCGACACAAAAGTAGCGTTCATGTACGAATCGGCCGAGGTATCAATAACAGCGTCTAAGTTCAAGGCCTGAAGGCGGGGCAAATACACGGGAGGATCGAGCAGTAAGGCAAACTCACCTGTGACAGGCTTGTACTCTGGGTCGGGGGCCCATGCTTCCACCAGGCCGGTCTCGTCGTTGATTTGTAATGTTTCGGGTAACCAGTTCTTGGTATATCGGACGCTGTATTTGCTACTCTGGTGCCCTGTTTTGGACTTGTTTGCTCCTAAAAATCCCATGTCATCATTTCCATTCGTGTTCCCGTTTCCATTGCCCTCGCCATTAGACCCCCCCTGATCCAAAGATCCACTTGCCGGCGGAGGGTCCAAATGTTCCAAATGTTGGATCGCGGTGTCACCTTTAGGTCGAATGACCCACCGCATCATGTATCGCTGGAAATAGTAGGGCGCCGGGGAAGTATTTCCTATTCCCATAAGATCGTACAAAACACTTGCGTCGTCAGGCTTGCCATTGTCATCGCTTGACAAACTGGGGGCAGCAGTATCAAGATGTGGGACACTAATCTGGACATGAGAAAAGGGGTCGATGAAATGGGTGGAGTTTTGGGTGCTTCCGTTTTGATGGCTGCTGCCCCGATGGTGATGCCGGGTTTGCTGGTTGTGGACGTTTCGTTCTAGCGCGCGGTAGGAGTGGCGATGGCTCTGCCAGTACCACAGACACAGGCCCAGGGTGTTGTTGACGTTGAATGCCGGCAAGCCGTAGCAGGAGGTCGAGAGGTCTTTGAAGATGGATGGGGAGGCTTTGCTGATTCGAAACAAAGCATGAGACACTTCGTCGAGAGCTCTAAAGCAGTCTATGCCGCTCTCGGACGATATCCGATCCGCGCACGCCAGGTACGAAAAGATTTTGGCGAATTGGTCGAGCCGCGGCTGGTGCAGGGCCCTGAAAATGATGTCGTTTGCCGACGGCTTCACGTCCTTGGATGTCAGGTAGTGTCTCTCCTCGGTCTCAGGGATGTCTGACGCTAGCGAAAAAGTCACCTGGTCCAGTTTGTCGGTGGTGAGATCAAACTCAATGTCCAGCAGCGTGATCCGGCCTCCCAGCGACACCCGGCGCCGATTCTCGCTCGGGTTCTCTACAATCTCTTCGAATCCGTAACGGAAGGCCAGGCGCCGGACGTTCTGCTCTGACACACGGCCGGGCACCGACGTAAACAGACTGAAGATCTGGTCTAACGGATTGGCTTTTTCCTTTTTGTTTGAGTTGTTTGATAGCGGGTTGTAGTATTTTGAATTCATGCTTTTCTACGCGGTTGGAATCTAAAAGGAATGTAAGGTGGTATTGACTTATAAAAAAAAAAAAAAAACAAAAAAAAAAAAAAAATAAAATAAAATTTAAAACTATTTATCCTATAAAATACAACAACAACAACAACAATAATTTATTTATCGCCTAATCCATTTCGGCCTCCTTCAAAATGAGACAAGTCAAAGTGGTCGGGATAAGCATCCAGAATTTCGCCCAACTCGCGACGCTGCTCCTTTAACGTCTCGGGCAGCTCATCGTACGTGTCGTCAAAGATATTTCGAATTGCTGCCTTCTTGACCTTTTCGGCAGCAGAAAACTCTTTCAAGATGGTCTTTTTGAGCTCGGTCTTGAGTCTTACTTCCTCCTCCTCGTTCCACCACTCGTTCAGCTCAAGCCACTTGCGGAACCGTGTGATGGGGTTGTCCTTGCGCTTCCAGTCCTCGACCTCGCGCTTCGACCGGTAGGCAAACGAGTCGTCGGACGTGGAGTGGTGGGAGATTCGGTACGACATAGCCTCAATGAGCACTGGCCGCTGTTCGGTGGTGACTATTTCTCGGGCCTGCTGTGTCACTCTTCTAACGGCCAGTAGGTCGTTGCCATCGACCCGGATGGTCTCGATTCCGTAGCCTGCACCCCTGGACGCAATGCCGTCACCCCGGTACTGCTCTCGGGTCGGAGTACTAATGGCATAGCCATTGTTTCTGCAAAAAAAGATGACTGGGCAGTTCAGGGTGGCAGCCATATTGAGTGCCGAATGAAAGTCGCCCTCGGACGCCGCACCGTCACCAAAATAGCAGATGGAGCATGCCGCGTCGATTTCTCCCTGGGGAGGAGCCGGATTGGCACCACTTTTTTCGCCAAGCATTTTCAGGGCGTATGCAGCGCCGGCGGCATGAGGGATCTGGGTGGCCAGTGGAGACGAGATGGGCTGGATACGCAGCGGCTTGGACATGTAGTGGACGGGCATGGAGCGGCCATGGGCATGGTCGTCCTTGTTTGCATAGAGCTGGGCCATGAACTCCTTGACAGACATGCCGCGGTGTAGAATGGCGGCTGCCTCTCTGTACTGCAGAAACATGACATCGTTGGGCTGGAGCGCGGACGCTGAGCCAATAGCCGAGGCCTCCTCGCCGGCGTTAACCATGTAAAAGCTGAGCCGGCCCTGGCGTTGGGCCTCGTACATGATATTGTCCAAAATGGAGATAGTGTGCATTTCGCGGTACATTTTAAGAGCCAAATCTCTGTCTACGTCGGGCTTGTAGGTTTTGTCGAACTGGGAGCCGTCGGTGTCTATCAGACGGTAGATTTCCATGGGCTGTGTGGTCTGGGGATCGAGAAATTTGAGATTGCTGGTGAATTTGGTTTTGGAGATTCCAGGGAACTCAAGACCTCTGTTGGTGACTTTGGGGCCTGTTGTTGACGTTGCAGGTGCCTTGTGAGACTCTGATATGATTGAGGCAGAGGAGGAGCGGCGGCATTTAGACAGTGATTGTAGCGGCAGGCCGCGGGGAGATCTAATAAGACGGAGACGAAGCGACGATATCATTATGGTCAAAAGGAAATATATATATAAATTTTTTAAGGAGCAATTTTGAGAATAAAAATAAAAATAAAAATAAAAAAAAAAAAAAAAAAAACAAAAAAGAGGAGAAATCGGGGGACTTTTATAGTTTAGAAAATAAACTAAATTTTTTTTAAAAAAAAAAAAAAAAAAATATATATATATATATATATAAATGTGGGGGATTTTCCCAAGACCGCCATTAACCGAACATCGAGAAAGTAGATTTCGGTAATACAAGGAAATCAAAAAAAAAAAAAAAATAAATAAAATAACGATAATAACAATGTTTGTTTTTAAGATACATGTATTAATAACGTAGTATAATAGATATATTTTTATTAGTATTATAACATATATGATTAATTTGCTAGTGCTGGAACTTTGTTATCTTCAGAAAACTCTGCCTGTGTGACCTTTAGTTCATCGATCTTATCTGTTATTTCGTCAACAGATTGAACTTTTTTTTTCTCTTCTTCAGTAGTAGTAGTAGTAGCAGCAGCAGCAGCAGTAGCTTCGGGTTCAAGATCCAATGCAACTGGCTGAGGAACCTTTTCAGCCGCAACGATTGGTTTATATGCAGTGGAAATATCAAGATGTTCTTTCCGCAAGTCAAACTCACTGAGACCAACAATGCCACCAAGAGCCCTAAAGTTTTCCATGTAGCGTTTGCGACGGTCGGCGGTCAGCTTGGTTAGACTGGGCCAATATCGTTTGTGGTCGTAGTCAAAGTCAACGTCGCCGCCAACTTCCTTGTCGAGCTGGTTGGAGGGGACATACTTGGGGAATGGCTCGGAAAAGATGAGCTTTTCGCGGGTCAGGGGATCGATGAAGGGATGAATGAGCTTGAGAAACACGGATGCCAGCCATGGAATGTTGGTGAGCAAAGCGCGGCCCAGCCGCTCGGGGTAATGTGTTTGGAGAATGTGTAGGACCTCACGGCCCATGCTGAGGGTGGGGAGTTTGTTGACCTTGCCGGCCTTGCTAGCCTTAAAGTCGATGAGAAGAGCCAGTTGATCCTGGCCCGAGGGCATGATGTCGATGGAGCGCTCGAGCATGTAGACCAGATGCTGGACCTGGGTATGGGATGGTTTTGTGTTTTGTCTGCCGGTTTTCAGGTATAAGCAAGGGCGGGAGTCGTTGTCAAAGCCGAGGATGACGAGCTTGCCGGTCTCGTTTTCGTGGGAGACTACTTGTGCACTGAGGTTGGACTCAGGGTCGACGCCAAACTCTGTACGCCAGCCCAGGGTGCCTTCGATTCGCTTGATGCAAGCATCGGTGTCCCATTTCGTGGCACGCAGATATCGGAGGAAGCATTCTCGAGTCAAGAACGCCTTGTCTGTGTCTGTGATGGGTCTTTTATTGTTAACAAGGTCTCTTTCGGAGGTAGGAACATGGGTGATATTCTGAAAGTGAGTCAAGACAACGTGGTACTTTGATTCTTCATCCTTGGAGAGCTTTGGAGGGGGAGGAATTTTGGAGGTGGAATCTGGGTAAGGAATAGGTTCTGAATGAGGCATTTTATTATATATATGTATATGCACTTATTGGATTACCAAATGGTATCAAAGGAGAGTTTATATATATATATATATATATATATATGAATAGATTAAAGATGAACTCTATGAGAAAAGGGGTATCTGAAAACAGACACTGATATTATGAAAAGAAGATACTTCTTATACGATATGGATAAAAAAAAAAAAAAAAAAAAAAAAAAAAAAAAAAAAAACAAATAGGATAATTGACAAGGCTCGTGTGTCGGTTGCAGTGACAGGGACCTCACCCAACCAGCCGAGAATCACTGGCCTGCGTGGATTAGGTAATCCGAATATATATAATTCATCCGGGTCTTCTTCCATGCGGCTGGCTGTTACATATTCATTTTTTTTGTAACGGGATTTGTAATTTGTAATTTGTAACAAGATGGCAGCCGCCTTTAAATTGATATATACATACATACATACATACAAACTCCAATTGATCGTTTTCAATTGATCATTTCTCAAAGTATCACCATCCAAGCAATATGACAGACTTCTCGTTTGAAATATCTCCCTCAAAGAACTTCTATCATGCAACCGACCTTCTTGTTCTTGCTCTGGCATACAAGGCCCACCGCTCCAAAAGCCTGTCTCCGCTGGGCATCGCGGCATCCATACTGACGGGCCTCATCCACACGCACCACCCCTCTCTTCTACCCTTCACACTGTTGGCTGGCTTCTATCTGACGAGCTCCAAGTTCACCAAGCTCAAAGCTGACATCAAGGCAAGACTCACTGAACATGCCGACGGGAAGGGCGGTGGGGACGGGCCCCGCAATGCCACTCAGGTCTTTGCAAACTCAATTGTCGCCTCCATCTGCATTCTCCTCAGCACCTACTCCTACTACCCCTCCACCGCGTCTTATTCCTTGTCTTCATGGCCAAATCTTCTAATCATTGCCATTGTCTGCCACTACGCCGCAGTCACTGGCGACACCTGGTCCTCGGAGCTGGGCATTCTCTCCAAATCGAGCCCCATTCTTATCACCACCCTCAAACCTTGTCCAAAGGGCACTAACGGAGGCGTTTCGCCGTTAGGGTTGGGCGTGGCGCTGGCTGCAGGCGCCTTTATCGGCACCCTATCTGCTCTGTTTCTCTACTCCCCATGGTCCTCGCCACTCCAGTTTGTTTGTCTGGTGGCATTCACGGCTGTCATGGGTCTCTTTGGATCCGTACTGGACTCGGTGCTTGGTGCTGTGCTGCAGCAGTCTGTCGTTTCTCTCGACAAAAACATCATAGTCGAGGGTGAAGGTGGGGGGAAATTGGGTGTTGATACCCAAAATGCATCATCTTCATCCAAACAATACAAAGTTGTCTCTGGTTACGATATATTGTCTAATAATCAGGTCAATCTATTGACTTCAGCTATTACATCAATAGTTGGGATGACTTTATGGTATTTTATATTTATTCGTTGATATATATATATATATATATATATATATACATATATATAATATAGTTGCTATTCTTGCTACCAATTTAATTATATTATTTAAATAAAAATCTCAACTACCTCTGTATGTACTATAACTAAAGTTAGATAACAACAATGGAACATGGTAATGTTGATCAGGCAACTCTCCGACTCTAAAGATCACCTCGACAAAGGGGAAAAAGGTGGACTGGCCCTTGGCCTTGAAATACTCGAGCGTAGCAAACCGGATTTTGTACATGCCCGGGGTGAGTTTCTCTTGGTCCCATAGTTTGGTTGCCTCTGCTGCTGCGGGCTCGGGGTGTGATGCTAAATCCCATCGTGCGACCCGCCCGTCGCTGTTGGTCCGCGCCGTGCCCAGCACTGTTGCTGTGGAGTCGGCTGTCGCATTCAGCCCTCCCGAAAGAAGGTACAGCGTCGTAGCCACGTCTGCTGCAGGCTTCCCGCTGGCTGTATCAAGGATATGGCAAGTAATAGGATGTCTCGACATTATTGCTGATAAAAATGAATTGCCAAAAAAAAAAGAACAAGAAGAAAAAATAGAAAAAAAATAAAAATTATTTAAAAAAAAAAAAAAAAAAAGTTTCTTTAATACTTTAAAAAAAAAAAAAAAAAAAATAATAATAAAAAAATAAATAAAATACACCGGAGATAGCCCTACGGTGTCAGTAACAACAACAACAACAATAACAAACTCCATAAATAGAAATAATTTAATTTGTCATCATTATGTCATAGTTTCCAGTTTATGACATAATCGTTTTCTCTCCCCTTATCGCTAGCAAATCTCGTCTAGTTTTTATGTCCAACCCCTATTTTGCAACAAAAAAGGGTTTTATTATATATATGATAATAAAATATAAACATATCAAGCAGTCGATTCTGTAGCGTAGCGGTGCGAACAGGTCTTGGGTTCAATTGTCCCGTCGCTCGAAGAACCTTGCGACTCAACAGGTACAATTCCCAGCTCGCGCGACTTCTCCAGCGCTGCTCGCGCCGCCTCCACAAGCAAGCTCATGGCCTCGTCACTGTTCTGGTGGTGGAACGCCAGCCGGTTGCTAGACACATTCAAGCCTCTCTTCTTGGCCTCTTCCTCAAGCAACAAAAGGTCCACGCCAGACGCAGGCGCGTCGATGAAAATAAAGTTGGTCTCCACAGGGCCCTCAAACTTGTACCCGATCTCCGCGAGCTTGAGCGACAGAGCCTTGACCTTGTTGTGCAAAGCCTTCATCGTGGGCCACACCTGGTCCAACGCAACGTCGGCCGCCGCCGCCAGCAACCCCACCTGGCGCATCCCGCCGCCCTGCTGCTTGCGGAACCACCGCGCGGTCTCCATTGTCGCCTTATCGCCGACAAGCACGCTGCCAATGGGCGCACCCAGACCCTTGGACAGGCACAGCGACACCGTGTCAAAGTACTGGCAGTACTCCTTCAGTGACACCCCGGTCTCCGCCGCCGCGTTCCACAGCCGCGCGCCGTCCAAGTGCATCCGGATGCCCCGCGCCCGCGCATACTCCGAGATCCGGCGGATCTCCTCCACAGGCACCACGATCCCGTTGATGGTGTTCTCCAGGCAGATCAGCCGGGTCGTCGGCACGTGGATGTCCTCGTAGTCCACCACCCGTCGCTGGATGTCCTCCAGCGTCACATACAGCCCGTTTCGCGGAAACGCTGGATACACAACCGCCTGACTCAGCATGGCCAGCCCCGCAGCCTCGTTGCGGTACACATGCGCCCGGTCGTCCGCAACTATGCTGTACGGCGGCCGATTCAGGTTGCTGCGCACCCCGACCTGGTTGCTCATCGTGCCTGACGGGAAAAACAGCGCACACTCCTTACCCGTCAACTCTTCAATTCGCTTCTGGAATGCTGTCGTGCTCTCGTCCTCCTGGTACACATCGTCGCCCACAGAGGCCTCGGTCATGGCCTTGAGCATGGCCTCGGTAGGGACCGTGAACGTGTCACTGCGAAACTCGGTACTTGAACGAACTGCTGTCATTGTAAATTTTTATAGATTGTTTGAAATGGCGTGAAAGATTGTAATTATTTTGGATATTACGTTATATTATATTGTATGTATATAGAAACAAAAGGAAAGAAAAAAAAATGAAACGAAAAATAACAATGCAACAATAAAAAAACCAAAAAAAAAGCAATTTATTACTAATACATGACTAAACGGTGCCTAAGGTTATCTAACGTAACCCTCATTATGTAATGCATTTACAAAATAGGAACCCTCCGACCTTTATTCGACTTTTTCGTTGGTACCGACGACACCGACGACACCGAGTCTTCCAAACTTTTACCTTTGGGCTCATCTACGTCTACCGCAGAAACCTTCGTCCAATCTTCGTCAGCGGTTGAGTTCAGCTTGCGAATATCGTCCAGCAAATCGCCAATCTTGTCTGCATACGTCACAGCGAGACCCGTCAGTCCGTGCTTCATCCGGCGAAGCGTCGACGACTCGGGCGTCTGCATCTGGTCCAAGTCCATATAAAAACCCTCCAACCTAGTCTGGGCCCGTTCGAGCATCGTAACTCGAGACTTGATACTCAAGTTTAGCGTCTCAATCTCGCAGTCAGACAAAATCTCCTTTTCGTCTGACGACGTAGCAGGTGTGTAGCCATACTTGCTGAGCTGATAGACCCGGTTGTATGTCTTGATGTATCGGTCTATCTGTACCTTCATTGTCTTCAATCGGCTCTCGACAGAGTCATCGTTCTTGTCGTTGTTGTTGGGCTCCTTATCCTGACTATTGGTTGATTGTTCCGCAGCCTTTGTTTGTGTAGATTCTCGCTTATCTGCTTCAGAAACCTCTTTTAAGGATTCAGCCACTTCATCCTGGGCCTTTACAACGTGTTCATCAATAGGTACCTCTTCACTTTCCCCACTTTCTTCAGGTTCAAGTGCTGGTCCGACAACAATAGAAATAGATTCGGGCGTTTCCTCGACAAAAGTTTTTGGTTGATTGGGGACAGCAGTCTCGGGGGTTTCAGCTTCAGCTCCAGACCCAAACTCAAAATCAGCCTCAGATTCAAATTCAAATTCCGACTCGTCCTCGCCATCGTTACTGACTTTATCAACTGGTGTGCTGCCATTAGACTTGTTGGTTGACGTGGAGCTAGCAGCAGCAGCAGCAGCAGCAGCAGCATCACTACCACCACTGCCACCATCGCTCTCTTTAGTAGTATTAGCTGAACCACATGTAGCATCCAAAGGATCTAAAGCGGTCTTTATGGCAAGAAGAATAGGCTCTAGAATGGCTTGAGCCAAATCCTTGGGCTGTGTACCTTTTTTAGGGCTTTCATTTGATGATTCTGTACGTTCATTAAAACATCCTTTACCGCAAGACGAAGAAGATCCAGAGCATGAGTTGGAGCACGAGTCAGAGTTTGAATCAGAACATGAGTCAGTGCACGAGTCAGTGCATGAGTCGGAACATGAGTCGGAACATGAGTCGGAACATGAGTCGGAACATGGCTCAGCCCGCGATCCGGAAGACTGTGTTGAATCATTGGTATTATCCATAAAATTCTTAGACGCTAAATTGTATACATAGCAGCCAGCGTATATGGGAATGGCCGAAAGAATGTCTTCCCAAGATGCAGTAGATTGCTTGGGTGGTTGCTGATTTTGAGTAAAAGGTTCTGAATTAGAAGACTTTGTGTGAGATTGGTTACGTGGTTTAGAATGATGATGACGGCCATGACTGTGTGTGTGATTTTGTTTATGGCAACATTTGTCGCGTTCAGTAGAAGCTGAGGCTGAAGCTGAAGCTGAAGCAAAAGTGGAGGTGGAATGAGGTTCAGAGTTATGACTATGGCTATTACTATGGCTATGGCTGTGACTATGCTGATTGTGGTGGCGATTGTGATGGTGATTATGATTACGATGGTGCTGTTGTTGACTGTCCTGGAAAGCAGCCGATTGGAAAAAGAATGGTGGTGGAGGTGGAGGCGGAGGAGGAGTTGGGCCATGGAACGGTCCATGAGAATGGCTGTTGCTGTTGAATGTGCCATGGAATGGGCCAAAGAACGGGCCGTAGAACGGATACTGGAAATGACCACCAGCGTGGCAACAGCCGCAGTTGCTATTAAAGTTTGCGTCATTATTGTTACTACTATCAGCACTATTACTGCTACTGCCATCATCATTATTATTATTACCATAACAGCTGTAGGATGAAAAAGGTGGAGGTGGCTGGTGGTAGTTGCTATAACCTTCATCACGATTTTGAGATTTGTTTTCCGTGTAATCCGAATGAAGGTCAGCATCATTTATGTTCGTTTGAGAGCCAGTATCCTTTCTTTCAGTCTGACAAGAATTTTTATTCTCCGATTGTTGTTGCTGCTGTTGGGCATCGTTAGTGTCTTTTGGTTGAGTGCGAGTTCCCATATCGGGTTTCTTTTCGCTACTGTTATTTTTTTCTTCGTCACTAGATAAACTAGAACCTTGGAATTCTGTGGTGAACATTTGAGGTCGCACAAATATGAACTTCTTGTCCCGATGTGTCCGGCTGTGGGAGACGCGGTGTGCTCTGGAAGCGTTAGTTTTAGCAAAAGGTTGGTTCATATGAGCAAACGCCCGGTGCTGATCATGAACACTGTGCGCTTGTAAATGAGCTTGGACTTGGTCATAAGCTTGTGCCTGAGCCTGCGCCTGTGCCCGAGCCTGTGCCAGTGCTTGTGCCTGAGCCTGTGCTTGCGCTTGTGCTTGTTCTTGCACTTGATCCCGGGACGTACCAGTCACCGTGACCCGCATATACTTGTTACGAGAGGTAGAAGTCTGAGGAGTCAAATCAGAAATATCGAGTGTTTGAATTTGCATATTGGATAAAATAAAAATAAAAATATGCTATTGCTGTTATTATTATATAGTTATTGTTGCTATTATTGTTAAAATATAAAAATAAAATAAAATAAATAAAAATAAAAATAAAATAAAAACTAAGCAGGAAATCGGGGTCTTTTTATACTTAAGACCGTTGTGGCGTGGGTATGGAATATTTCTGTCACACTGTTAAAAAAAAAAAAAAAAAAAAAATTAAGTAAATAAAAATAAACCTCCAAAACTAGTTGCCACAACTATCACCATTATAGGCTTGTTTTGGACCCCGTTGATCACACCCCCACGTATATTTCTAGAACTTTCTGCCCGACTACCATCTACATGATATAGCAGCTTAATAATGAGGATCCTCTGCGTAGCCGAAAAACCCTCGGTGGCTAAAGGCGTTGCGTTTGCCCTGTCGGGCGGTGCCTACACGACCGTAAGTTCCATCCTTCGTGTCACATATTGGTCCCATACACACTCACTCATACCATTCTCTCTCTCCTCCTTTATTTTGCCCATCTAGCGAAACACCCGCAACAAATACGTCAAGAACTATGACTTCAGCTACACCTTCCCCAGGTGGGGACAATGCTCTGTCACCATGACCAGCGTTCTCGGCCACATCAACGAAACCGAGTTCTCGGACCCTCATCTCAAAAGCTGGTCGTCCGTTGATCCAAGCATGCTGTTCGACGCCCAGCTCAAGTTTTTTGTTTCCCAGTCTAACGAGCAGGTTGCTAGCAACATCAGGTCCGAGTCCAGATCAGCCAACATACTTTTCATCTGGACTGACAATGATCGCGAGGGCGAGCATATCGGCTACGAGGTGGCTCAAATAGCCGCATCCCAAAACAACGCCCTTTCGCTCAACAACGTCTATCGAGCAGTATTCAACAACATCGAGGTGTCTCATGTCCGGCAGGCCGCTCTGACCCCCCGTCACTTGGATATGAACCTCGTCAATGCCGTCAAAACGAGAATAGAAATTGACTTTCGCATCGGCACCGCCCTCACCCGCTTCCAAACCCTCGCCCTCCAGCGGTCCATTCCCCAGCTTAACAACAATGTCATTTCCTACGGATCTTGCCAATTCCCCACCCTCGGCTTTGTTGTTGATCAGTACAACCGTGTTAACGACTTTGTTCCCGAACCCTTTTGGTACATTTCCATCAAAGTTAAACTCCCTCCGTCTTTCCCTGGCGAAGCAGATCAAGTAGATCAACATCATAAAATCAACCAGCAAAATTCCACCCCAAATTCTATCACCTTTAAATGGTCCAGAAATAGACTTTTTGACCGGGCTATGACTTTTGTGCTATTCCAAAAATGCATCGATTCAGGCAGTTTTGCTACCGTTGAGTCTGTTCACAACAAGCCAACCTCGCGCTACAGACCTTTGCCCTTAACCACCGTTGAGCTGCAAAAGGTCTGCTCATCAAAATACAGAGGCATGTCTGCCAAACAAATCTTGGATGTGGCAGAGAAACTATACAACAAGGGGTTTATCTCCTATCCACGCACAGAAACAGACGTTTTCGATGACTCCATTGATCTACAAAAACTTGTCGAGAAACAGTTCAATTCCCCCGAGTGGGGTGGTTATGCTAAACGTTTGCTAGGCCAAGATGGCCAACCAGCTACCTTCACTACCCCCCGTCGAGGTAAACACAACGATAAGGCTCATCCTCCGATTCACCCAGTCATATTTGCTGCCGCGTCGGCTTTGGGTAGTGAGGAAGAGCGCAAAATATACGACTTTATAGCCAGGCGGTTTCTTGCATGCGTGTCGCCCGACGCCAAGGGTGCAACAACAACAGTTACTTTGGATTGGGGCGGCGAGAAGTTCTCTGCTGTCGGGCTTGTTGTTTTGGAACGCAACTTCTTGGACGTTTACTACCCTTACCAATCCTGGACCTCCTCAGCGGTCCAAATTCCTCCAAACGTGTTTGTTCAGGGGAATCGTGTCGAGCTGGAATCGGCAGACATGTTGGATGGTCAAACAGCGCCTCCCAAATACCTAACTGAAACTGATTTGATCGCCCTTATGGACGCAAACGGTATAGGCACCGATGCTACTATGGCTGACCATATCCAAACAATCATTGACAGAGAGTATGTCATCAAAACAACAAAGAGTAACAACAACAACAACAACAACAACAACCAATCGGGGGTCCCTGTGTTGCTGCCATCAGCCCTTGGCTACGGGTTGGTCAAGGCTTACGACCGAATTGGTTTCGATTCCTCTCTTTCTAAACCCTTTCTACGAAAGGAAATGGAAGAGTCCATGGTGAAGATTGTTAACGGCGCTTTGACTATGGAACAAGTCTTGAGAGAAACGTTGACAAAGTATCATGAAGTTTATCTTGTCGCCAGCCGTAACGTCAACATGCTGGTTTCTACTACCAAAGATACACTATCCGAAGCTTCGGCATCGTCCAATTTGGTCTCTGGAATCAATGCAGAGTCAACTAGGGGTAGAACACGCGGACAAGGACAAGGAAGAGGGCGAGGAAATGGAAGTAGAAGTAGAAGTGGGAGGAGTCGATCTGGTAGTACAAGAGGTAATGGTAGATCAACCGCTCCACCTGCAACACGACCCGGAAGTGACGCAATTAACGTTATAGATATTGATTGACACTAAGTATATTTCATATATTTCCTCTTTAGGTTATCTTACAATTTTATATATTGTGTACATATAGACATTTTAATAACCTATGTATATATCATTTAATTCATCGTACATCAACGGGGGGTGGTATTTCTGGTACTCTCCCTGGAATGAACTTATCGCTAAGGAACACCTTTTTCAAGGTTTCTGTCAGTTGCGACATGTCAATGTTACTGTCTGCATTATCTTTATTGGCCTCCCAAAGTTGCCGGACAGTAGGATTCAGCTTTTGTTCAAAAGAGCGTGTAGCCGTGTTACCAAACGCAGATTTCGATGTATTTTGTTGGCCAAATGGGGATTTTGTTGTATTTTGTTGGCCAAATGGGGATGTTGTTGTATTTTGTTGGCCAAACGGGGATGCTGTTGTTTTACCTAAAGCAAAAGGGTTAGACTGGTTTGAGTTGCTCGCAAAGGGCGAAGTAGTTGATGATGATGAGAATCCGAAAGCCGATACGGTCTGTTGTTGGGGCTTCTCTTCTGGTTGAGACGTTTTTTGAGTTTCAGCTTGAGTTTCTGTTTGTGACTCTTGTTGTGACTTTGTTTGTGATTGAGATTGAGATTGTTGTTCTGTTTGTTGTTCTGTTTGTTGTTCCACCTGCTGTTCTGCCTGCTTTTCTGCCTCCTTTTCTGCCTGCTTTTCTGTCGTTTGTTGAGACTCCGGCTTGGATTGTGATTCTATTTGTCCAGTCGATTGCTCTTGATTTTGACCCGACTGCTCTTGTTTGTTACCCGTTTGTCCAAATGCACTAAATGGCGATGAGTTCTGAAAAGCACCAAACGGCGATGTGGTATTATTACCAGTACCATTTCCAAACACAGATGTACTATTGGTATTGTTATTATTATTGCCAGTAGAAGCACTGCCAAATACAGAGGTATTATTGTTATTGTTATTATTGCTAGTAGATGTATTTCCAAAGGAAAATGAGTTATTGGTATTGCTGGAAGCATTTCCAAAGACCGATTTATTATTGGCGCTACCAAATGACGTACTTCCAAAAGCAGAGGTGTTATTATTATTGTTGTTATTAGATGTATTTCCAAAAGCTGTTGTTGTATTTCCGCTTCCTAAAGCATTATTTCCAAACACTGATGTGGTATTGTTGCTCGAGGTATTTCCAAATACCGATTTAGCAGCCAAAAATGGATTATCTGTTTGTTTGTCAGCAGCTGTAAATGGATTATCTGTTACACCCGATTGTGCAATTGAAGCAAATGGACTTTTAGCACTGTTTGAAAAGGATGTAAATGGAGAACTAGTTTTGGCACCACCGGTACTAGATGTATTGGCAAATGAGCCAAATGCAGACTTGGTTGAGGTATTAGAACTAGAAGAGGATTGCTGTCCTGACTGTCCAAACGTAGATTGTCCAAATGAAGACTGTCCAAATGAAGACTGTCCAAACGCTGACTGCCCAAACGCTGGTTGTCCAAACGCTGGTTGTCCAAATGCTGGTTGTCCAAATGCGGGTTGTCCAAATGCGGGTTGTCCAAATGCTGGCTTGTCAGTTGAAGATAAGCTGGAGTTGTTTGAGTCGGTAGGGGCTTTAAATAGGTTAGCAGAGTCACTAGAGCCGGAACTAAAAACAGAGGCTACAGTCTGGCCATCTCCGCTTGCCCATTTTCCAAAAGGAGATGATGTAGATGAGGTAGAAGATTGAGTAGTTCCAAATGCACCAAATGCAGGAGTTGAGTTGTTTGAGGAGGATCCAAACGAGCTGGATCCAAACGGATTGAAGGAAGAAGAATTATTGGAAAAGTTTCCAAATACAGAAGATGAACTCTTGTTGGTATTATTATTATTGTTATTATTATTGTTATTATTATTATTGCTGTTATTGCGATCAATAGGTAGGAAAGCCATTTTCAAGTGTTCGGTGCGACCTCTGTCGGCGTAACGAGCAGCTAGATCAATTCTATTAAGAATGTTTTGTTCAATGTCTTTTTGTTCCTTAAGACTGGACTCAAAGGAATCAATATACTGTTGAATGGTATTGTTTTCCTTAGCCTGGTAATAATTCCAGCGGTCTTCTTCTGGTGATATATCTCGGTCTCTAATAAGATTGACAACAACTTCACCGTCGACGGGGGAGAAGGAGGATAGTTTCCAGATAGGACGTTCCCTTTTCAGATGAGTTTCAATACGACTGCTAATAGTGTCTAAGCTGACTGGAGAAGCAACGGTATTCTTCGATTCGGGATGCAAAAACTCACACCTGTTTCCTTTAGCACATCGATTCTGCTGATAGAATTTGCAGACGATGTTTTTAGGAGGCATGACCTAGAAAGTGATAGAGGAAGAGGTATAGAATGGACTATACAATATAACACGGCCCTGGTATTTGTGTTTACGGTTAACAGGAACTCAGATAATGGAACAAAACGCTGAAACCCGACGTTGAAACCGGGTGTTTGATATATATTTCGGGTTGTTATTGTTGTTGTTGTTGTTAATTTTTATGAGAAGAAGGAATTTGCAAGTGGCTATAAACCACCACCACCACCACCACCACCACCACCACCACCACCACCACCACTACCGCTGCTACTACTACTACTACTACTACTATACTACAACAACCGCCACCACCGCCGCCACGTAAAAAAAAAAATTTTTTTTCCTTGAATATTTACATACAAAACCTCCAATAAATATCTTGACTTTTCCCCCACTCTTTTGAACAGTACCAATAATACCAATAGTAACAATAGTAATAATAATAGCCTCGTGCAGGTGTTATTGTTTCAGTTCATAGTTGAACAGCTTAGCTACATCCCAGTTATGACAGCATGACTCTTGTCACACTCAAAAGCTCGCCTCTCTCCCAGTATATCCCCCATCAAAGCTTTTGTTTCGCCCTATCATGACCACCAATCGACCTATTCCTAACAATATCAATCACACGCTCACCGGTGACTCCGCCGCCCCTTCTAGCAACAAAGACCAAGTTATTTCCTCGCTACGCCAGTCGCTGGACATCTATCTCAAAACCCTCGCCTCCAACAATGCCATCTTTGAAATCACCCGCCCCAAAACCGTCCTGAGTAGCCACAGCGACGTGTCCTCCTCTCTGCCTCCCTCTGCCGATCGCATTGTTCTTTCCCCGCGTGTTGCGGAACTGGACGACGACATCATCGCCCTTCTGACCTATGTGGGCTCCCAGTTTTCCATCTGGACCTTTGACGATTTTATTAACTCGGGGCCCCTCCAGAAAACCTTGTGGACTTCTTTTTATTACTTGGCCATCAAGAACTACCAGCAGCATGTTGTTGATCGATTCGACTCGCTTTCCTTCTCCACTGAAGCTGAGGCCAGCCATGCCCGCCAACTCGCAAACAACAGGTTTATTAAGCTGTGCAAGCACATTAGTCACTACTATAAAACCCTAGTCACCCGAATGATCGAGGTGTTTGGCTACACCTCTCAAGTCCATTATGTTGTTTTGATTCTACAGCTCACCCCCGATAATCTGCCCTCGTACCCCTCCGCTAACCAGAAAATGGCGCCAACACTACATACTTACATCCATGATGCCTTGTGCCATTTAGGCGATCTATCTCGTTACAGATCTATGCTGAATATTCCTAAAGCTGATTCCACCTCGGACTACAACCATGCTCTCATTTATTACACCACCGCCTCCAAGATCCGGCCAAGCTCTGGCATTTCGCTCAATCAACTCGGCAACATCAACTACTTTCGCGGTGACGTGTTCTCCGCTACATATTACTTTTTGCGCTCCGTCGCCGTTGAAGAGCCTTTCCAAGACGGTGCCGTCAACTTGAAAGTCATTCTCAAAAAGTTATCCAAGTTGAAAAATTTGGCCGATAAACCTATATTTGGGTTGCGTGATTCGGAAGTATCAGATGGCTTGAATGAAGATGATGACGACCCCTCTCCCCCTGTTCCAAGTGGCAATGGTAGCCAAAGAGAGGTAAAGGAGACCCTTATGCATATCATTCAGCTCTTTAGTAGCTATTTCTTGGCCCAGCTTCCTTCAAAGGGTACTGGTGACCCTACGAAAACCTCCAACGACTATTTGTTTGACACCGAAGCTTCACACACCCGTCAACAGGATCTCGCTGATAAGCTTTACGAGCTCTGTAAGGACAAGTGTATACCCAGTCGCATTATTTCTAAGCTTACGATTACTTCCATTATATTTGTTTGGTTATTGAATCAAGCCAGTGAAGAGAGCAGCAAGCGGAAGTCCCATACAAAATTGGCCAAAGGTGCACAATTAAGTCCCAAAGATGCTTACATAATTTCGGTAGCTTTTATTTTGCGTATTTTTGATCGGCTTCTTTCAGCTGCTCTTTTGAACTTGACCATTAATAATGACCGTAAAAATATCCCCGCTTGTGTTGCCATTCTTTTACCCTCTTTCCGTATAATGCTGGATTGGATTCATAAGCAGCTGTCTGAACGTGTTATTTTGGAGTGGGGTCAGAATGCCCTTCGATGCAACGTTGTGTTTTTGAAGGTGTGGCAATTGTTGGAACATTTGCGAAAAGTTTATGGTTTTAAGTTTGACATCAATACAGCCGTGGCCAGATCCAATTGGGACCGGTTTGATGAGATGTTGAAGCGTCAACAAGAATCCAATTCTGCGCGCGGCGATCCCTTAGAGCTGACCAAAAGACACATTCCGGAAAATTATGAGGAGACACATTGTTTGGGTCTTGCTCCGTTGGATGGAGGAATGAGTGATGCGCCAAGTGGTTTGGAATCTAAGGAATCCTACCAGCGCTCCGAGCAAGATTTCTATCGCTCTCAGTGTCTTTTGTTTTCCGGTGTGGAAATCAGCCGTCTTTATTTGACGTTTTTGTCCTTGGATGAGTTCAAAGGGCCCAATGCCCAGTTTGAATTTGTTTCGATAGATTTTGAAGATTTGAAACAAAATGAGGACTATAATTATGATGAAGACGAGTACCAGCCGTTTGTTTATCAACAAGAGATGCCCAAGTCTAAAAAGCCAACCAAAGATCTGCCTCCAGGTATTCCCAAGGGGCCTTCTCATGGGTTCCGTAAGGCCTCTTCAAATAACGCGGTTGCGTCGAGCGGACATGTGACCAGCTTCATTAATAATGAAGGAGAAGAGGTTGTTGATGAGTCTGAGTATTACAAGATAGGTAGATCTACTCCGGTTTTTGAAAACACAAACGAAATGGACTATAATGGATACAGAACTCATCAGTCCAATGGTATTAGTACCAATTTTAATGATACTTGTGGTAGCAGTAATAATAGTAATGGTAACAGCAGTGGAAATGGAAACGGAAATGGAAATTACAATGGCAATAGCAACAATAACAGTAACAACAACAGCACCAATACTAACGTCAGTGCATTTCCCAAGTTCAACGACATGAATTCCGCATCCCCGGCATTTCTGAACAAGTTGTATAATTTGGAATTGGCTCAGTTTGAACGTAAGTCAAAGTCACGGTCGAATGGAGGGCACGGTAGTCGTGGTAACTCGGCTTTGTCGCATGGACAAAGAAAAAGTGAAACTAATGGAGAGAATGGATTTTTGCCATCGTCTCCAAAGAGAAGACGGCGCCGTCGACGAGGAAGGAAAGCTAAAAACAAAATGGGAAGTTCGTCTGGCCATAATTCACGCCAAAGCAATGCTGATAGTCAATGTGGAGATGACGATGAGGACGATCAGTCTTCTAACACGTCTCGACTAAGAAATATGACCATTAATAATGGCAAGAATGCTACTGATGCTGACGCCGATGATAGTGATGAGGACAGTGATGATAACGACAGCGACGATAACGATAGTGACGAGGAAATTGTTTTTACTGGCCGTGGTCGAGGTCTTGGACGTGGCTAGTATGAATGGCGTTTCAGTACAGCATTTTGGTTGTTTGTTTTTTTTTTTTTTTTTTTTTTTTTTTTTTTTTTTTTTTTTTTTTTTTTTTTTTT